>CAKAOI010016383.1:368-23534 GCA_916701655.1 Sebastiscus albofasciatus
ATATATATATATATATATATATATATATATATATATATATATATAGCATATATAACATGGTTTGTTGACAGCAATATCATATCACTGTATGCAACCAATTGTTTGTTGTTGTCAGTGGATACTGTAAGTATTTAGTATATATATCTATATCTATATAGATATAGATATATATCTATATAGATATATATATATATGAGCTAGTTAATTATAAAAAAATAAATATCCCTATAACTCTTATTTTGTGAGGTAGTAAATGTGCAAAATTGAACATGTGCAAGATTATTACAGGACTAAAACAGGAGTCTGGTTGAGACCAAAGAGATACATAAAGCCGCATTTCTTTATCTTGCAGTCTTGCTTGCTATCTGTCACATCAACAACAACAACAACACTGGTTGCTGGTGACAGCAATATTATATCACTGTGTGCAACCAATTGTTTGGTGTTGTCAGTGGATACTGTAAGTATTTAGTAGATATAAGAGCTAGTAACGTTAATTATACATATAAATAAAAATCCCTATCACTCTTATTTTGCATTGCAATAAAGTCCTACTTTGACATGCCAGCTGTCAGCTGCTGGCTAACTGTGCTAAGCTAGGTAGCTTAGCATGCTAGGTAGCTTAGCATGCTAGCCAATTAGCGGTTTAGCAGCCTAGTAACGGACAGAATCTGTCATCCTGCTAACCGGAGCTAGCTGGCTTGTCAACACCGGAGAAGATACCGAGCTGTCACAGATGACGCCCACTCACCTGGTGGTCTAGCTGGCTCTGGGTGTGGCCTTGGGTCTGGGTCTGGGTCTGGGTCTGGCTCGGCAGGGTGAAGTCGGTGAAGTCGTACTCGGAGCCCTGAGTGTCCGCTCCTCCTCCCAGCAGCTCGGCTTCCTCCGTGTCCAGGAACGTTAGAGTCTGAGAGCTCGGCCCGTACGCCTCCACACTCATGTTGTTTACCTTCTGATTAACGGGATTTACCCGGTTCCGACAGACGAATAATAATAATCCACTAACTGTTGCTGTTGCAGGAGAAACGGAATAACCGAGACCCCAGTATACTGATGGGATAATATACAAACAGTGGTGGTGGGAGAGATAGAGAGAGCCTCGACCACGGCCGCATTCCGTTTCTCTTCTCCCCCTGAACGTTTCCTCTCCTCACCTGCAGGAAGCGAGGGAAGGAAAGGAGGCAAGGAGAGATACGTGAGGAGAATTTAATCTGGAACTACGATTTCTTAAATGGTTTTAAAAGATCCCTCTCTGTCATTTAATTTGTCTAACCATGAAGAAATAAGGATACATCAATAACGGATCAGATATCGGGTCAATACTGACTCAAATATCTATTCATTTCAATTTTATGTTATATACTATACATTATATACTGTAATTTTAATTCCTGATTAAGTTTTGAGCAATTTGTTGCTGCATTAATAAGGTTTACAATATTGCAAACAGTGGTGGTGGGAGAGATAGAGAGAGCCTCGACCACGGCCGCATTCCATTTCTCTTCTCCCCGCACGTTTCCTCTCCTCACCTGCAGGAAGCGAGGGAAGGAAAGGTGGCAAGGAGACATACGTGAGCAGAATTTAATGTGGGACTATGTTCTTTTTTAAGCGGTCTTAAAAGATCCCCCTCTGTCATTTAATTTGTCTAACCATGAACAAATAAGGAAGCACCGATAACGGATCAGATATCGGGTCAATACTGACTCAAATATCTATTAATTTCAATTATATGTTTATATACTGTAACTTTAATTCCTGTTTAAATTTTGAGTAATTTGTTGCTGCATTAAAAAGGTTTACATCTTCATTTTTAATTCCGGTTAATTTTGCAGATTTTTTTTTTTTTTTTACTAAGTTACTGCTGTACGATTTATTATTTTGATAATAAAAAACAATTCACTAAATTTGTATCTATGTATTTATTTGTTACATTTTATTTTACAAAGTTAGGAAAGCCTGTTGCCTTACAGAGAAAAGAATGATCCCAGTAATTTCCACACAGTGAGGCATACAGCATTATTAATTAAACACTGGTATCGGATCGGTACTCGGTATCGGCCGATAAACAAAGGCCAGGTATTGCTATCAGTATCGAGACTGAAAAAGTTACATCGGTGCATCCCTATTAAGAAAAAACAACAAATGTGTGAATCAAAGAGATGAAATATATTTAAAGTTTTTTCATATTTAATTCTATTTTATTGGTTTATTTGACAGTCAATGCTTAGTGATAAACAGAACAAAATAACTGTAAATGATGTGGAGTTAGACTAGAAGCCTTAATTCTTCTAATTTTCATCTGTTGTCACTACAAACTTTTAAAAAGGCACGCTAAAAATAGAATAAAATGATATAGGCCTAAATTAGAAAATGTATACACAACATATTAAATAACTAAATATGCAAGACAATCCAGTGCACATCCACCAATAAATCATGACACTGTGTGGTAGATCAACAGATGGACAGTATTCATTTTCTCTTTGTACCCAGTGGGCAACCTCTGGGTCTGAAAAGTGAAGCCAATGCTGAAGTGCCTTAAACCTGCATTCTCTCTAACAGCCAGCAGGGGGCGACTCCTCTGGTTGCAAAAATAAGTCTGATTGTGTAGAAGTCAATGAGAAAATGAGCCTACTTCTCACTTGATTTATTACCCCAGTAAACATTGTGAACATGAGTGTATGGTCTCAATCACTAGTTTAAAGTCTTCTTCAATACAGCATGATGTTCATTTAGTAAATTATGGTCCCATTTACAGTCAAATAGACCATAAAGCAGGGTATGCTTCAGGGTGTGGCTACTTTGAGATTAACAGCATTGTCCGCACAACTTTAACCCTTTCACAGTGTGTTTTCAGTACATAAAAGTTAATTTAAACCCTTTTTGGTCTCCTAAAAATGTCTTATTCAGTGTTCGGTTGTGCTTAGCTCCACCCTCTTGTGTCACTTCTGGTTGCAAAAAAAACAACATGACGACAGCCAAAATGACAAACTCGTGGCTTCTAAGCGGCAGTCCGCAAACCAATGTGTGAAAGTGACTACTTCCACTTCTTATATATAGTCTGTTTGTCCCTACATGTGGGAAAAATCTGTCTAAATATGCATCTTTAAAGGGCTGTGTGGGTTTAATAACGCCTGGGCATTAGTGATCATGGCATTAAAATGATGGGGCTCACTAGACATTTTGGGCCCCCTGAAAAAAAAGCCAACAACATCTATTAGATATCTGTTGTTCATTATACTCTTGTTCAACCCTGCAACCACTGAATCTGATCTTTTATTGAAATGATGTACTTATAAGAAGCAGGTAGACCTTCAGATTCAACATGTGACAACGTTGACTAATTGAAGTTTTTACTTAAATTCAGTTAGTTTATTTATTAAAACTAACAATTCTATGTCCACAGCTGGAACATTGTCCTCATTTACCATCTCCTAACAGGTCAGGACAGCTCTGAGACGCTCCTATATCCTGGTACTTAGAGAGGTAATAAAACTGGTTTTACTCTTGTGCCAAAGAGCAGCACTAAATATGCATCGGTGAGAGAGTTTTCGACCAATTCCCTGTTTTGAGACATTACATAAATACAGCCCTCCTTGATATTGAGAGTTCAAGCTGACTTTAGTACATTTTTAATGTGCTAGTAACATCATGTTCTTTTCACTCTGTCCTGCACTGATCTGTCAGGTCAGAACGAGTTCAGCAGGTCTGTCGAACCAGGATGTACTACACCCAGTGTTACCGTAACTCACTCTGCACCAAAGGAATTTGAAAGTAAATAAAGTATTAAATCATTAATTGGGATAACGAGGCATGCCAACGCAGTCGATAGTTACCTCTTTATGTTTTTCCATCTCACTGCACAAAAATGCTCAGTGGAAAAATCACAGACTTACAACCTACCTGCCTTTCTAACATCAACAGTCTATAAAAATACAGAATCAAATCGTAAATTATTGCTGTCTTCTCATCTTAATTTATCTGAAATCACTTTAATCTTGGAATGTTTTTTGTCTGGCATCTTACAGGCGCTTATTTGGTGAGAAACCTGAGTTACTGAATGAACTTCAAAAGGCAACATTGACATTTCAAACTTTGAGTCTCAAAGTACACAATGTTCTGATTCACTTTGTGATCACAGATCATACAGTGCTATAGGAGGATACTCACTTTTTTTTCCTTCGACGTTGACATGTCGTGGGTGTGGTTCTTTATGTTACAAGCCAAATAACATTTTGTTTGCACATATGAACATTAGAAATGAGAACAAAGCGTCTTTTAGGATTATTCACTGCCCTCCAAAGAATTATATAAAACAAATTAGGTTTATTGTTGCCTCCAGGGCACATTTGTAAATGTAAAAAGAAAATTATAAGCATTACTTTTTTTTTTTTTTTTTAGTTAAACAAAAACAATATGTTGTACTCAAAGTATAATTAGTGGAAGGAGTATTTCATCGGACTGAAGATTTCAGACTGACAAGAACAAAATCTGTGTGAAGTGTTTTAATTATTATACACGGCTTTAAGCTGGCTTTGCCTTGCAAAGCTGCACAACACACATAGGACAGACGCATTAAATTGATCGAATTACTTAATATTGATTGCATGTGCAATATATTCCCTGAGATAAACAAATCATTGTAAGTGTGAATCTTTAAACATTTCTATGGTGCAAATACAAGCAACACAAGAGAATGGCAGCATTAATCATACCAAGAAAACTTTGGAATAAAAACAGTGACAGGACAGACTCACAGGTGGCAGAGGAAGGATGTCCGTGTAACTGTAAACAGTGTGTCACCATATAGAACTTGTAGTTTCAGCTACTACCTTGTTAGTACTACTATATCTTAATACAGTCACATAAATCCCCCTTTTCACACAATGATACCAGTTAACACGCCCATAATTGACATCTATTTTCACAGTCTTATTAGAGGCTGTATCAGATACATGACTAACACTCATCCACACATGCAAAGACCCAGACCAGGTCCGCAATAAACGGATGCTGCAGTCAAACTTGTAAAAGCGTCACTATTTTTAAGATACAACACACGGTTTACAGTCGGCACTGATGTCACAGTTAAGAGCACCCAATTCAGACACAAGCTCCTGTTCTTGACAACAAATGTGAAATTCATTCATGTCTGGAGTGCTAATGGTCAACTGACTTGAGTCATCGCTCCCCGCACTGTAAGTCATTAGTGGTCATGCTGGTGGTGTTGATGCTCGTGATTGCAGTGCTCGTGTTTGTGATCTCGTTCCAGCATTTCCAGCATCTCCTGTACGGTGGCCTGAAGAGCTCTTCCCAGCTCCTGGCTGCTGTAGGGTTTTCCAAGCGGAGGCACATGGATGAAGGCGGAGTGACCCTGTCCCAGGTACAGAGAGGTGTAGTAGGTGTAGTCACACAGATACCTGCCAGGGAGCCAGAGGATAAATGTTAGGTTAAGTAAAGTCCATATTATTACATTTCTACTTTGCCTAATAGACGTATCAGAAAACAAGATGGTGAGAGTTAGAGGGCAATGCATGTGAAAAAGGCTATGAGCCAACTTTGCATAGAGCACTGTGGGCTCTTGCATTCATTTAAAACCACCATGCATTTATCTGCTGTATAGCATGGATTGCTTCAGTCATATATGATTATTGATCAATAGTCATTGTCTTTATTACTATTTCAATGTTTTGGGGAGATATATGTTTGTTTGTAACATGGTTTAATGGAAATATATAGTTTTTTTTAAGTCAAACTCCCAGTAAACAAATCTTATTTTTTCCTTTATTGCATCTCCATAGTAATCTCCATGGTAATATAGTTTAGTTTACTTACACTGGATTCATATTCCTTAGCTTCTCACCTTTCAAAGGAGATCAGATATTTGCATATAAGCTGTATGGTTGAGGAGCTGGTCCTGATTCATTTTGGGTATTTCATTTTAGGCATTTTTGCACATTTGCAATTATTCAGTGTAAAATATTCTGTCTACTCGTAACTGTAGGCATGAATATGTATGAGTGAGAGATGGTGACAGAAATCTTACTGAAACCAAATTCCACGGATCAAAAAGCAGAAGATGATACACATATTGTATCTTTAATACAAAATAAATATACTGTACATTTATATACTGTATTTCGTCCATGTCAGACCAAATGCCTAAGTTTATGGTCTTATTCAGAACAGACATGAAAATGGAAACTAGGCAATGTTTAGATGGCTGATTTAAGGGAATCATATTATCATTTACTGCATTATACTAATTTCTTGCCCTGTATGTAAAATATCAATAGCAACACTATTGTTATTACCGATAATATGTTTTTTTCACAGACTTTATTTATACCTTTCTGTATTTCCTTATAAAAGAGAGGTCTAAAATCAAGTCAAGACACAATTTTAGTTTGAGACCAACAGGTCTTTTTCAGCCATTTGCACATTTTGTCATTGCAGGGTAAACACAGGTGTAATCAATAACATTAATTGTGGCCCTGTTCCATTTAGGTGGGTCAAGGATCCTGGTATTGTACATACTGGCTTACTGGGATGGCTGTGACACACTAAATATAACGGGACCATAATTAATTTGATCGATTACACCTGTGCTTTTCCTACTATGACAAGTAGACTGTATGCATGTGTAAATAACAGAACTTACCTTCCAGCATCCTTAGATACAGAAAGAGTGACCCCGAGGCCAGACTCATTGACCCTTTTGCAGACTGTCTCCATGTCCAGGACTGAAAGGATGCAGTCGGGGCCGCTGTCCATGCAGCACTGGGAGGAAGGGCAGAAGCTGCAGTTGTCCAGGCGTTTGTAACCCTTGTTGTGGCCGCACTGCTCCAGAGTGACAGTGGTGGCTAAACCAGAAACACCGACATGCACCACCAACTGCTCACAGGACCCCAAAACACAGAGGTGGCAGAGGTTAGTTGGGGTATTTTTTTTTTTTTTGATTGATGGATTTTAGCAAAATTTGGGATGATGGGAAAAAAATATGTCATGTACAGTTTTATTGAATATACCTGTGGGTCGTGCTCTTTCCACAGCGATGGCAGTAGGTCCTGAACAGCCTGGTATTCAACAGGCACCTCACACACATGAAGGTCTACTGCTTCACCCAGCCCTAATCGCTCCAGTTCCTGTGAGCACAGGAAACATATATATAGAACTTAATTGCAGTCTTAAAGGGCTTTACAGGCCCATAATGAACAATGAAATGAAACGACAAGCCCTTAAAGCAGCAGTGGGTAGAATTGAAGCATATACTGTATGATTAAAAAAAGTTATTTTTATAAAACGGTCACTATATCCCGACAGTAGTGCATTAGATAAGACATTCCTTTATTAGTCCCGCAGTGGGACATGAGACATGTGAAAGCATGTGCCTCTGTGTCCTCTGGTGCTCCTAATGGCATCTGACCGGAGGAAAACAACTAATCAGAGCCGAGCTGGAGCCTTGCCGTCTCTGAGCAGCTGTCGATCACTCGCGAACTCTGATCAAACGGTCAAACTAGGCAGCGCTGATCAAATATGAATTAATATTCTGTTACTGTGATGCCTATTTCTCACCTCAAATGTTCAGAAACATTGTAGTGTACTGTTTAGCTATAAAATGAGAAAGTTTGTGAGTTCAGGAAATACCAAGCACCGCCCACTATAGCCAGAGCAAACTTTCTCGTTTTACAGCTAAACAGTACACTACAAGATGTTTCGGAAAACATCTGAGGTGAGAAATAGGCATTACAGTAACAGAATATTGATTCATATTTGATCAGCGCTGCCTAGTTTGACCATTTGATCGGAGTTTGCGAGTGATTGACAGCTGCCTCCGTTGAATGAACAGCCAATAGGAACGCTCTCTCTCTTTGAAATGACCTGTGATTGGCCAAAGTCTCCCGTCAAGGCTAGATTTTTTAAAGCCTGAAAACAGAGCCATGAGGAGGTGCAGAAGTCTAATTTTCTCTCAGAACACTTGAATTACAATATGCTGAAAGGTTATTATGGGATTTTTGCCCAATGATGCCAAAAATATTCTGCCTACTGCAGGTTTAATACGCTTATTATGAAATGCACTTCCCTATTTAAATGTCAGATCTAGATAAAAGTCTTTAACTGGCAGCTTTGTTAAAAAGGGACAACCTGACTACTGATTATTACCTGTACTGCCACCCAGCTGGCGTTCACTGCATGATCACCAAAAGGCTCAAAACCTGCAGAGAAAAGAGCAGCAAAAATGATTCTTCTTCACTGCAGTAATGAGACACCGTAGTAATTAAAATAAAAGTCATTGAGTATGCTTATCTGTCATGGAGAGAGAAGTGATAAGGGTGAATGTAAAAAAAAAAAGGGACTCTTAATTCAAAGTCCAAAGGTTGCAAGTTAAACATTAATTGTACTAGTAGCACAGTGGAGACACAGAATGATTTCTTTCTCGCTGGAGTTTTGTGTCACAAAAAAAGGTTTCATTCAGTCTCCTCCTGATGCATATATTTGTTTCTTTATCTACACCAGCAGATAAAACCTTCCTCTCCTGACAGCAGCATTACTCTCTGCCAAACACCAGTATCATTACATATTTACAATATGAACACACCCATTAAAGTGCCGCTCAAACACAAGTGTAAAACTCTATGAGCTGTAACAGCACTGTGGTAACAATAAAGAAATAAATTGTCTCTCTGCAGTCCTCTGACCAATTCATACCTCTCACCTGTCACTATTACTTTCTTCTTATTGGCCATTATCCTCAGTGGTTATGACAGGAATTATCATAGATCTATAATAAAAGGGATCAAATATCCCAAACAAGAATCCCAGGATTGTCTTCGCTTGCTACGGTCTTCTTCTGGCTCAGAGCTGAGAGGAAGTGAGACACCACATGTGGATGAATCACACTGCCATCTACTGTATTGGCATGCAAACTCCAACAGCAGTTCATCCTGTAATAATGCATTTGGCTAAGAAGTGGGAAAAAAAGAAAATCAACAAAACAGGACTCATGTATTTCTTCATTATGTATCACAAGACATTTTTGGAAAGAGGACAGGAGAGGATGAAACCTGATCCTTTTAATCCAGCTGTTTCAATGCATTAGAGTGTAATTCAAGCCATGTGTGTGCTGAAAATGAAAACCAAGCATCTGCACTGCATTCACAGATTAAAGGTTAGAGGAGCAGGCTTGTGAGCAGCCAGTTAGAGTGAATGAAAAACAACCTCCCTCTCCATCAATAAGAACTGTTGAGACAGCTCATGAATGAGCGTTTAACCCCCTCAACCAGCTGCTCCAGTGGAGCTGCTTAGTGGTTTTACTGGGCAGCTCCCAGGTGTCAATGTATGCACTGTAATAGCGTGAGAGTGACACAGGGGCGTTGCTGAACATGCCCAGTTAGCTGATCCCAGGAGAGTTCAAGTCAAAGGACACTTCTCTGGCTGAAGGAGGAGAAACAACCTCTGACACACTCCACCTTTACCTGAGTTTAGAGGACAAACCTTCTCCCCAGTTTGTTGTCATGAAGGCAGAGCTAATCTAATATCGCTTCACAGCCCGCGGTGCTGTCCACACCCTTGGGTTGCGAAATGACTCACACATTCTGGACACTGCACCCTATGTGGCTCCAAACTGGCACGGTGAAGAAAGTATGCTCTCCATATAGGGTGGAGATTTTTTTTTTTTTCTTGGAAGAGTATTTTGAGGTTAATGTTTCAAACTAATTTCTCTCATTCATGCCTCTACATATAAAGGAGGCAGAATCAACCACGATTTCTGCCTCTGAACCACATCACTCAACCACACACTATAACACCTCCACCGACCACCTACACAACCTGCACTGCAGTCGCTAACAGCCCCCATCTTCTCCCTCAACCCATTCACCTTCCTCCCTCTACCTCGCCTGCGTCACTCGCTATGTCAGTGTTGCCATGGAAACTAATGATGCCCTCTCTGCTCCGTGGTGCTGATGCAGACAGTCTGCTGACGTCCTCGATGCATACGGGCGGAATAACAATATTCTAGTTTCCACCACAGGGCCAAAATTATATGGATGCATGTACTATTTTTGGCTCTTTCACTTTCTATTCTATGTTATTCTATAACGCCCAATTATATTATATTATAGTCTGTTCTGTTATATTCTATAATGCTATTCTATGTTTTTATGTTCTGTTTATATCATTTTGTATTCTATTTTAGTCTATAATGCTCTACTCTATTCTTTTCTGTTCTATAATGTTTTTTTCTATTGTTTTCTATCTATAACGCTCTACTATACTATAAGTTCTACTCTATTGTTTTCTATTCTATAATGTTTATTCTATTATCTATTTATAATGCTCTATTCTATAATGTTCTATTTTGTAATATTCTGTTTTTATTATACAATGCCCTATCCAATTATTTACTGTTCTATTATATTTTATTCTATTATGTTCCATTATATTTTATCTGTTCTTCATTTTTGTTAGAATGAATATATACAGTGTGTTTAAATGCCTGATATTTCACAGCTGTGTGTTTCGTTGTTGTGATTACTAAAATCTGTGGTCCTATTTAGGAACACATTGTATAAATGAAGAAACTGCGGATGGCTCAAGATTCACGAGCAGCCATTAAAACCTTTAACCTTTCCACATGGTATACTTTCAATTACAGAAAACACATGGTTTCCTCATTCTACTGTCACTGTTTCCTTCCCCTTTCTAGTGTACGCTCGGTTTCCCCCGTGAAACACTTTCAGGGCACTTTAGAGACGTTGTAACACCTCGTTTCAATCTCTTGGTCTTGTGTGAGGGCTGAATGTGACCATTGATCCGTAAAGAGGAGCTGGAACAAGAAGTGTTGGCGTGAAGTCTGGTAAATTGTAATAAAATGTAAACTTAATGCGTACTGAAAGACCAAAGAAAGACTGTATTTGAGCATGTTTTTAGTAATCATGACAATGAAACACACAGCTGTGAAATATCAGGCATTTAAACACACTGTATATATTCATTCTAACAAAATGAAGAACAGATAGAACATTATAGAACATAATAGAATAAAATAGAATAGAACAGTAAATAATGGGATAGAGCATTGTATAATAAAAACAGAATATTACAAAACAGAACATTATAGAATAGAGCATTATAAATAGATAATAGAATAACCATTATAGAACAGAAAAGAACAGAGTAGAACATATATAATAGAGCATTATAGAATAGAATAAAACATTATAGAAAAGAATATAATATAATAGAGTAGAGCATTATAGAATAGAACATTATAAACTAAAATAGTATAAAAAATATTGACTACAGTAGAACAGGAACAAATAGAGTAGAACTTATAGTATAGTAGAGCGTGATAGATAGAAGAGAATAGAAAAAAACATTATAGAACAGAAAAGAATAGAGTAGAGCATTATAGACTAAAATAGAATAAAACATTATATGAACAGAACATAAAAACATAGAATGGAGAGCATTATAGAATATAACAGAACAGAAAATAATATAATATAATAGGGTATTATAGAATAACATAGAATAGAAAGTGAAAGAGTAGAGTTAATTGTAGCCTACAGGATAGGCTACAATTAAAGGTCCCATATCATGCTCATTTTCAGGTTCATACTTGTATTTTGTGTTTCTACTAGAACATGTTTACATAATGTAATGTTCAAAAAAACCTGTATTTTCCTCATACTGTCTGCCTGTATATACCTGTATTTACCCTCTGTCTTAAACGCTCTGTTTTAGTGCATTTCGACGGAATTGCGACGGAATTGCAACAGGTTGCGTTGCTAGATAACAGTGTGGGTCCATGTGTACTTCCTGTCAGCTTATGACGTTCACATACACTGCAACAGGAAATAAAATAAACTGGGACACATTTAGAATGTTTACGTTTAAAATTGTGTCAAGGGTCTAAATATGGTATATCCGTGACATCACGAATGGGCAGAAAACCTGACAGCTTGTTTCAAATCCAGAGTTCCCGAATACGGGCTGTGTGTATTTCCCTGTGGATTGAGTGTTTTGATACTTTCACAGTATTTATATAGGACTTAAGCCTGTTTTATAATTAAAGAAACCATGAAAATCTTACTTTTTTATAATATGGGACCTTTAACTTGTGTGTTAAACTTAATCAAATCTGACTTTATCTAAAGCTGACTATTATATATTCTTTAAGTCTTTTTAAAGAAAGTGTTAGAGTTCAAGGAGTATTTTTCTGTAAAGTCCTGTTCTTCTGTTCTTTCCTTACACCTTCCCCGCCCAAAGTCTCTGCTCTCTCTTTTTTGGCGACCCTGAGCTTTTTTTTTTTTTTTTAAAATGCTATGACATCAAACCACAATGCATTGCACTGTTTTGTAGTTTACCTAACGTCACCATGGCAACAAAGACCTCGACTCGGCTCCGCCCCCTTTTATTCAAATCAAACCGGAAACCAACGTCATTTTGGGCCAATCTGCGCGCTCTGGAGTGACATAATGGAATTTTTAGAGGCTTTAGAAAAAGCGAGCGAGGTCTGTCTGGCTGAACGCTGCGCATAGCAAGTCGTGCCATCCGGGGGGAAAAAGACAATATCACCAGCTGAAGAAGAAGAGGACACATCAGAGAACCCTCAGGCACAGATAGAAGTGGTCGTTTGATATAGATATAAAGCGACTAAAGAGACACGAGAAGAAGAAGAGGAATAACAGCTGATTTCCTCATGTTTTTGGATGCTGAAGGATAGTTAACGCGCTCCCTCATGTGAGGGTGTAGAGAATGGAAACAACCCTCTACCACAGCATCAACACTACTCCCAGGGTCTCCAGCATCTACTCCCACAGCACGATGATGAAGAAGGACATTATTAACCTGAACCTGGACGACCACCACAACAACTCCTCCTCATCCGAGCTCAACAAATCCAACCACGCAGACGGACTCCTCAACCTCAACTCTCCGGATTTAGGACTCTTGAAACTAACCTCTCCGGACCTGGAGCGCCTTATTATCCAGCAGTCGACCACCAACGCCAACAACACCGCCAACTCCCAGTTCCTGTACCCGAAGTCGGCCAGCGACGAGCAGGAGTTCGCGGAAGGTTTCGTGAAGGCGCTGGAGGATCTACACAAGCAGAACCAGCTGAGCGAAGCTGGGTGCGTCAGCGTGGATCGACTGGAGCTCCTCGGATCTAACCCTCCTCCCGGGCTCCAGACGTCAGATCTCCCGGTTTACACTACTTTGAACGGCTATGCGTCCAGTCCGCTCGGAGCTACAACCATCAACTACTCCACGGACACCATCCCGTTCCCACCGCCTCCGTCTCATCTCCAGCAGCAGCAGCAGCAGGTTGCGGCTGCCGCTGCGGCTCTGTCACGACTCCAGTCCGCCGGCTTGGTGAAGGACGAGCCTCAGACTGTGCCGGACATGCAGAGCTTCGGAGACAGCCCGCCTCTGTCTCCCATCGACATGGACAACCAGGAGCGCATCAAGGCGGAGAGGAAAAAGCTGCGCAACCGGATAGCCGCGTCCAAGTGCCGCAAGAGAAAGCTGGAGAGGATCTCTCGGCTGGAGGACAAGGTCAAGAACCTGAAGACGCAAAACACCGAGCTGGCGTCCACAGCCAGCGTGCTCAGGGAGCAAGTGGCTCAGCTGAAGCAGAAAGTGATGAACCATGTCAGCAGTGGGTGCCAGCTGTTACCAAACCAAGTCCAGGCTTACTAAAAAAATGGATGTTTATATACAGCTCTAAAGAGGATACAGGGCCTGTATTATGAGGAACATTTTATAACACAAAAATCCTTATCAGAGACTTGATATGAGGCCCATTGTAAATGCACCCTCCAGATAAAAGCCTGTAAACTGCACAGTGCAATGAACAGGCCTTGATCAGAGTCTATACTGGAATAATGACAGCAGGTGTGGGCTGCAGCCTCCTCTGATTCAAGAAAATCTGGCAGTGTTATGCAGCAAATAGACTTTATTTTGTTGCTCTATTTTTTTTTGTTTTGGGGGGAAGCCATGTAGCAAACTATCCTGGTGTGGGATAGTGTTTTATGTATGTGTAAGCTGGACAATCTCAACAAAGAGTGCAACTAAACACCAAGGGGTCACCAAGTGCTGTCACCCAAAATGTGTAATATAATGCCTTACTTGTTTACAAGCACTTAGCAATGACAAATATATATTTTATTTACTGAAACATTTCTTATTTTACATATGGTCTTACTTCTTTTTTTTGTTGTTTTGTTTTTTTTTTGCAAAAAATGAACACTGCATGTCTTGTCGCTTTTGTGTACAGTAACCATTGTATTTTTTAATTATGGTGGCTGCTGTGTAGTTCTTCAGTCGCCAAAACATCCATGAATGTATGTGTATGTGCTGAGAAAACCCTATCTATCCATGTGTAATGGACTTTCAAGTCTCTACCTGACGTTTATTAAATTCACTACATTACTAAAGCTCATGTGTTCCGATTGTTTCTTACAAAAGAACAGGATTGCCCTGCTTGCTTTCTTATAGTTCATTTGTGAGAATAATGTATAAATTCATACCTTTAAATGCATCTCCTCTTGTACAGTTGACACTGTGGGTGTTGTATTAAGTGCAGTAGAGAAGCTGAACCAAACCATAGATGGTCAAACAACTCTGAGGGTAGAAAACAAGACATTATTAGCAGTATTATGCCCTCTGCTGGGCACAATACAACATTTCTGAAGCATCACATGTGCACTTCTTGTAAACCACCCACTTTGGGGAATAACTGTTGAACCAACGCAAACCTCCAGACTTTACAATTTGTTTATTGATTCCTCATTTTAGCAAATCTGGCATTACAGAATTACAGCACAATTCACACAACTAATACCCGGTGGGCAGAAAATTCCTATTTACAAGAGTTATTTCTGACAGGGAAAGGAAGGAGAAAGAGGAGTAAGAGGAGGGTTGAACAGGATCCATACGTGTTCCTAAGTCACCGGCGAGTTTACAGCTGTTGCAAAGCACAATAAATAAAGTAACAAAATGTGAACATATAAGTCAAAAGTGAACCAATGCAGTAAGGATCACTATTTTAATGAAGTGTTCAGAGTATTCAGTTTACTTCTCAAACATGTTCCCTCTTTGAATCTACTGCACAGAGTAGGAAAACACACAAGTTTGTTAGTGCAAGTCTAACAAGCGCTCTTTTTTGGCTCTGAATATATTGTTGAGATCTCTTTGGAAAGCCTTTATAGAAACTGTACATTCAGCACACCCACGTACAGTATTTCAACCCTTCAGCAGGGTTGCTCATATTTGGGTGTGGAGAGAAATAACTGCTATTGCTCTGTGAGAACAGTCTGCTTTTACACCACCAAGTCTTAAAGGTTACATAACTGATATCAAAAGACAAACAAACTTCCCACCAAAGCGGCGCTGATATGATAAGAGTTTCTTACGCTGGAATGTTTTAACGGTTCCTCTTGAGGAAGCATCTTAAGCTTTATTTTCACAGTAAACACAAATACATCTTCATTTTAAAAGCTGGGAGCGTTTAAGCAATTGAATACTATTGAACATCTCTTTAAAACGTAGAGTGCAGATTGCAATGCATAATCTAGGAAGAACATTTAAAAAGTAAATAAAGTTATAAATAATACAAAATAAATAAGGTTTATTTTGACATAAATAATTTAAGTGTTGAAAATAGTTCCGCATGCCTCGCTTGACTTACAGAAAGTTTTGTACTGTATTACACGAGCAGACAAATCTTGAACTTTAGCATCAGAGAGAGAAATAAAACTCACAATTTGACATTCAACATGCTTAAAAACCTCATGTTCCCCCATAAAGTAGAGATGAAAACATCATCTACCATGACATAAGAGACTACCTGAAGCTGATGGAGAGGTCTGTGGTATCATACCAGTGCTCACACTGAATCACATGCCTTTCTGGTGAGTGCATGTTGCCCGTTGTCTGCAGTGAATGAAAGTAAATACAATGAGAAGGGGTCGTGGGCTTAACGTGTGAAACCTTGAGCCCCATTTGGTTCCTCCTAGTACTGAAACTGTAGGACGGATGGGTTTTAAATTCAGCTCATACAAATAACCATCCAGTCAACCAGAATCGGTTAAAAACATCAACAACATGCACCTCTCACTAAAGCACAGGTAGGAACCCAACATCCCAAATAATTATATATGTATATATATGTATATATATATATATATATATATATATTATATATGCACGTTTAAAAGCATATCTATTGACTTTTAAACATTTATACACTCTTCTCCATGTAGTGAGACATCCTTTATCCCTTTAGTCTGTCCTAGGTCTTAAAAAAAATAGTAACAAAAAAGTAAAAAAAAACAAGACTAAGAATCTAAAATCGATCAACCTCCAGAGGTGATGCAGCTCCTTACACTGAGAACAACAGAGCGAACGACACTGCCGTCCAATTAAGCTAAATTACAGTTAAAAAAATCTGGAAAAGGGGCCAAAAATGAATCATAACAACAAATTGATATGCATGACCTTTTCTATTCTTACAATCATTCCTAAAATTAAAAGAAAAACTTTCAAATTGACCCTGTTTGGACGTCAAACTTGGACCGTAACTATCAGTAATACTCAATCGCAACACTGCGAAGGAGCGGTGATTTCACATGCTCAAAACCACACACGACCAACTCAAAAATGTAAAAAAAAAAAACAAACTGCAACTCTAGCCACAGCAACAAACATAAAACAAATGCAACTGATTTGTATCCAGTTAGGTTTGAGGCGTTAGTGCTGAGTGGGGGGATCCACAACCTTTTATAGTAAAACCCAAATGCAGACACGTCAACAAGGAATGATGGAGTCTCAGGCTTCACTGGCCTTTTATAATTAAGATACAGTAGTGTGTGTGCGTGTGTGTGTGTGTTTGTGTAAATGTGTGCAAATAAGAAAGAAAGAAAGACAAGTTGGGACTGTACCTCTGTTAAATGTTCTTCACCCCTCTGACTAATCACACATGGTGTAGTGAGAGGGGTGGAGAATCTAAGCAGCCAGGTTGTGTGTCTCTGTATGGCAGTGTTTGTGTGTGTGTATGAGAAAGAAAAAGAAAACAAACCTATAAAAAGGTGTGTGGATTTTAGGACAGCAGACAGTGTGTCTGTGTCTGTGTCTGTGTGTGTGTGTGTGTGTGTGTGTGTGTGTGTGTGTGTGTGTGTGTGTGTGGTCATGCTTAGCAAGCACAATCCTGAGAGGACCTCTGAGGCTGCTCGTTGAGCTGTGGCCCCTGTTTACTGCCGGTGACGGCCGGGTCGTTGTTGTCCAGAGTCTCCGACATCCTCTCGCAGATGATGTCCACCAGCCGCTCGAAGGTCTGCTTCACGTTTATGTTATCTTTAGCGCTTGCTTCGAAGTGCTCAAAACCTGGCGGGGAGGGGGGTGACGGAGACAGAGAGAGAGAGAGAGAGGCGGTGGTTACGCTTATTGTAGCGAGGTGAAGCTTACCCAGTTAATCCACTTATCTCATCATGTCAGGACACATCGAGGCTACGGTCAGGCAGGCAGCTCAAACCTCATCATTTTCCCCTCCACATCAGGTTTGTGTAAGTATGTATTAATTAGATCTATCCATAATCATACTTAAACCTCTTTCATAGGTGGTTTGAAATGATTAAGTCCAATTACTGTCAAATTTCATGCAGTACTCGGACACTCAGATCACTCCCCAAAAGTGTTTTTGATGTTACATGTTCCAACAGGAAGAGCAGAAAATAACCTAAAAAAGCATCTACCAGACTCTTTGTGCCTCTGAAAGTTGCTTTACAAAGACTGAAGTGCTCATAATCAGAGGTCTGTTAAGACTAAAACATGTTGATAGTTAAAAGGGATAGTTCGGGTGTTTTGAAGTGGGGTTGTATGAGGTACTTATACATAGTGGGTGTATTATTTACAGTAGAAACAGACAGGAGTACCAACACCGGAGCAAAGCAACATAGAGCTGTGGATGGGGCCGTCAGCAAAACATATTTCAGCCACTTAAAAGAAAGGCCCACCTGAAAAAAATCTATATCAGTTTAAGTATACGCTATATTTAGAATATTTTCAACACTTTATCTTGCCGTCAGACAGCCCTTTCCTTCTCCTTTCCGACAGGGAACTGAACTGAAAGTAAAACTCATCTATACTCTCTCCAAATCCGGCAGGCTCAGATGAAAAAAACAGTATAGATACATTTCACTTTCAGTTCAGTTCACTGCAGGAAAATATTCTAAATATAGCTTACACTTAAACGGATAATAGGTGAGTCTTTTTATGTGGCTAAAATATGTTTTTCTGCCATCCCCATCCACAGCTCTGTATTGCTTTGCTCCGGTGCCGGTGCTCTTGTCCGTTTCTCGATGCTGGGGGAGTCTCGGCCGTCATCTACTGTAGGTAATACACCCACTATGGATGAGTACCTCATACAACACCACTTCAAAACACCTGAACTATCCCTTTCAAAGTCATTGGCATAGCTGTAACATCAGTTCCAAACGTGGTGAGATTATGTAATGTGGTGAGCAGAAAACTCTAATCACGATGACATACCGTGTGAAAAATAGATATTAAAACAGGACATCTGTTTAGAAAACCGCAACCTCTAGAATGAACACAGAGTCGAAATCCCGCTGTCCAAACATTGTGAATTTTACTAATGTTTACATGCACCATTAACACATCATCGCCTCCTCTTTATGAGTCATGATTATATATAGTTTTCATTAATGCTCCCAGGAGAGGAGTGGAACAACAACAGAGACGTAGTATCTAGTTTGTACTCTGACCAGCTGACTTACCCAGCTGTTCTGACAGCTGCCGGCCCCTCTCTGAGGCCACCACTCGTTCATCCTCCATGTCACACTTGTTCCCCACCAAGAGGACCTGGGCATTGTCCCAGGAGTATGTCTTGATCTGGGTCGACCTGTTAGCAGACATAATGCAGGGTGTTCAGCTACATCGTCTGATTGAATCTCACTAGCATCTTTTATTTCTTAGACGCTAAAGCAGTTTATAGGAAGTACGGAGGGCTCAGTACTCCAACAGGCCTAACACACACACACACATGCTTCATCTGCATTTTGCCGAAGTGAAAATAAAAAAAAATCTTTTTTACAACCATCATTCCTATTGGTTATAGTCACATTTTGAGATATGGGAAAAATGGCAAAGCCGCTAATAGCCGCTATTCTTTCTTTCAGGGGTTATAATGGGCTCAGTCTAATCGCTAGAGTGAAGATACCGGTATCATATGAAACTAGAAAACATAAGGAATTAACTGGTTCTCTGTCATGTTAGCTTGTCGGGAAGGTGGCTGAATAATGCTCCAATGTTAAAGCAATATTTTGGCTTGGAAAAACTGGCATGGCCATTTTCTAAGGGGTCTCTTGACCTCTGACCTCAAGATATGTGAATGCAAAGTCTGAGATGAACAGAGTGAAAACTGTATCTTATTAGATAAAACAGATGTTGACAAACTGTATCATTTGCAGTTGAAAAAAGGTAATATTTCTTAATATATCTTATTGCAATATGTTTAAAATTGCATTAACATCGTATTGTGACTTGGTCCCTCACCAGTCCTGAACGGCGTTGAAGGACTCCTCGTTGGTGATGTCATACATGAGGATGAAGCCCATGGCTCCCCTGTAGTAAGCTGTGGTGATCGTCCTGTAGCGCTCCTGTCCAGCAGTGTCCTACATAAATACACACAAACACCATCATTTTTAATTTGAGAATTCTTTTGGAGTCATTACATCATTATACTATACATCGTTGTCAAAGCAGATAGGATATGGTTTGCATAGGTTTAACATTAAGATGAAAATATACTCAAAATAAAAAAAACACCTGCACAGTCGTGGTCTCATGAACATGACCAGGTTTCCATCCATCCACGGATGCTCTTGCTCAGGTTGTGGTCTAAACATTGTCATGTCAATGCGGGATTAAAGAAGCATTGGGAAGGAGTGTTTTTGTGCAGATCGTTGTCACCCAGCACCTGCAAAGGATTTATGACCGTGCACGTGCCTTCTGATGATTGCAGAGGTTTAACAATCAAGCCAAACTCCCATGAGCATTTGGTATTCCTCTGGTGTCCCATGTAATAAGCAATTGGTCTCAGGGTCAGGCTTTACGGCTCATGTTAAGTACACTTCAAGGGTATTGCTATTACACAGCAGATGAAGTGATTCTGGAGGCCCGCAGGGTCCAGCTGGCGATCATTAGAGATGCATGGTAATAGAAACTGCTTCAGTCACAGATGTGATGGGGCAGCATGAAAAACAGGCATTCTTACTAAAGACAATCTGCAGGTAGTAAAGAAATTTATCTTAATTCTGATTAATCAAATCTAGTTCTTGGCAGGATTGTTGAATTATAAGAACTGTAGAGCTGAAATTATAAGTTGATAGCTTATTTTCTGCAATAATCAAAAACCTAATGGAAAAGTCCCTTTGGATTCTTGTCGAGAGACCCAGTGCGATGCTAACTTCCTGGTTGGCCTACAAAAATATGTCATCTCTGCAGCACTCTATTGGAGCGCTGAAGAACGTTGAGCTGGCTTGTAGCTTGTCACGCCCGTCACGCCCGTCACGCAGCGACAAGTGTCGGGCATCAATTTGTAGCTTCATGTCACCTGCTTCCATTGAAAATAACTTGTAGCCTGTTGTTTTGTCGCTCGTAGTGTGAACACAGCATAACACCCTTACTTCTTCAGTGGTACCGGAGGCTAAACTGCACAGCGGTGCTGAACGCAGAAGGCAGCAATAAGCAAAGCAAGGTGAGTTTTCAATTCCTTTTCACAACTCTTCAGGAGTTCAGAGTAAAATGTCAGCTGCCTAAAGCAACCGTGTGTGAGTCACTGGCTCCCCCATGTCTGTATATGCATGTGTGTGTTCACTTCCTTACCCATATCTGCAGCTTTATCCTCTTGTCGTTCCTATAGATGGTTTTCACCTTGAAGTCGATGCCCACTGTGCTGACGAAGGCTGGCGTGAATGAGTCGTCTGCATAGCGAAAAAGGAAGGAGGTCTTTCCTACGCTGCTGTTGCCAATGATGAGGATTTTAAACATGTAATCAAAGTTCTGGTCCGTGGACTCCTTCTGTCCGTATGTGGCATTTGCAGACGCCATCTATGCAAGGAGTGAGATCACATATTAACCAGTTACAAGGAAATACCTTACAGGAAACGGCATGTAATAATGGAAAGACCTTCAAATATAACCCAATACAACACCAGCACCACAAACGACAGTCACAAAGATAGTCAGTGTTGAATCAAAGCCTCTCTGACGGTGTCTCCAAAACTAAACATTACAGAAATCTACAAAAGGTAGAGCTGTTGTGTTTGATTCCATCAGATTGTGCAGGTACTGTGTGTCCACTCCCTGTAGTTACAGTGTCATACACGATTCCCCTGCCACTGGCTGAAACATTTTGGGTTTGTAACAGATAAATGATAAAACTGAACAAGGAAAATGAACCTCACCTGCCTCTTTGCCATTTTACAAAATATTATCGTTGAGGTTTAGGACATGTGGCACACTACCACACCCTTTGTCAATTCGTTTTTACATATTTTTATATTATTCATGCTGAATGTGGTCTACAGATGGTAAATTTTTTTTAAATATTAATTAATTTTCAAACCGCATTGCAAGCACATTCAAGACACGTGAAAGCCTTTGAGAAGGGAAACTACTGACATTGACACAGTGGATACAGGTGTCCTTTATCTGAGATATAGAGTAATGTCAACATTTCTGAACCACAGAGGTCTTAAACAGATGTAGACAAAATGCCAAAAGCATAATATACGTAGCCTAATACAACAATTCTAGTGTTGTGTCAAAAATTAAAAGGTGCATAACAAGTCTGAGAAAGAAAGACAAGAGAAAATACTGTACTTGCATGATTGGTTTTTGAATAACATAAATGCTGTAAACCAACTCTTGAATGGTGAATTATATAGTTATGAGGTTTTCTCACACAAATATAATGTTAAAATCTCTTGTTGGGAGTTTGATATGGTTATCAGATCAATACCTAATAATATAGTGTCTTTAGCACAAAGCATGTGTCTTGATGAACTATCCTAAAGTGAATGTCCCCTTACTATTAATGGGGTTTCTATATCTGATAGAAAGTGTACTAACGCTTTTATTAGAAATCATCTTGAACATATATTACTACTCGCATATGTAAATATAGGTTTCTATATTTAAATAGAAAACAGTGGAAAGCTATCTTTGTGTTACCTCATAAATATATAAATCCAAATAGAATCAAGGAGTTTCTATTTCAGATCGTGCACTCAGGCACTACCCTGCTAAAGATAATATATAATAAGTTCTTCGCAACTGTTAACAAGAGATGCACTTTTTGTAATTGTGAAGGGGAAGGAGTGTTTTCATGCTACTTCTTTTTGGTTTGATTTACAGAAGAACTTCTCAAAACATTTTGAAAAATGATATCATACTAACAAAGATTGAGATGTTACTCATGTTTAACAATCACAGTTTTTCAGCAGATGAAATGTACATCATTAATTTGAGTAATATCTTAGCAAAACATTATATCCATAAAATTATATAGCTTAAAAGACATCTTTTATATTTTTAAATATACTGATTTTAAAACACGATTGAAAACTTAAAAATCAAAAATTCTAAATCGGCAAAATTAAATTAGATTCAATTATTTAGACATTTAAAATTTATTCCAATTGTTTAACAGACCCCGATTGTTTTTTCTTTTTGTTTTTATTCATCTTCTCTTTTCCTTAAATTTTATTTGTTGTATAATTTATTTTATATATTAATTTATTTATTTTTTAAAAGGTTGTCTTAAAGTCTGAGTTTGAGATCAATCAGAAGACGCGTCTTATTTTATACAGTCCTTTAATGACAGATGTTAAGACCTCAACACTATTTTTAATTTTTTTCTGAATTGACTGCAGTCAGAGGCATTCATTTAAATCCAGTGACAGATGAGACTTCAGTCTCTCTCTGTGTTTGAACACTATGAAGTGTAAGTGGCAGCAAATCATCTGATGTCAGAGGAGAGATGAGGAGTTTTGTTTTGAAACAATTTTTTTTTAACTGAGCCATGTTGGTTTGTGAAAAGCTGACTTTTCAGAATGAAAATGAATGAATGAAAAT
>CAKAOI010016571.1:351-41127 GCA_916701655.1 Sebastiscus albofasciatus
GAAAAAAAAGATCTGAAAAATGTCTGAAAAAAAAGTCTGAAAAAATATTTGAAAAAAAAGTCTGAAAAAAAAAGTCTGAAAAAATATTCGAAAAAAAAGTCTGAAAAATAGTCTGAAAAAAAAGATCTGAAAAAAGACCTGAAAAAAAGATCTGAAAAAAGATCTGAAAAATAGTCTGAAAAAAGTCTGAAAAAAAGTCTAAAAAAAAGTCTGAAAAAAAAGTCTGAAAAATATTCAAAAAAATGTCTGAAAAAATATTCGAAAAAAAAGATCTGAAAAAAGTCTGAACAAAAAGTCTGAAAAAATATTCGAAAAAAGTCTGAAAATTGTCAAAATGTAAGAACATTTTTTTTAAAAAAAATTTAAGGAAAAGTCCTACATATGTCTGAAAATCTCAGAAAAAATTCTGAAAAAGTCTCAGAAAAAAGTCAGAAAAATTGTCCAAAAAATGTCCTAAAAAAGGTTAAAAAAAAATGTTTGAAAAATGTCCAAAAGAAAGGCAGAAGAGAAGTCCGATACTGGTGTTATTTAAAACTAGAAAAACCTAATGAATCCATTAGTACCATTTTTCAAAGTGTTCTGAGAGAAAACTAGACTTCTGCACCTCAAGAGAATTTGACCAATCACAGGTCATTCTAGAAAGAGAGAGCACGTTCCTATTGGCTGTGCTCCGGCTGGTGGGCGGTGCTTGGTGTTTCCTCAACTTCATTTCAACATGCCTTCCGGGTCACAAACTTTCTCATTTTACAGCTAAACAGTACACTACAAGATGTTTCTGAAAACATTTGAGGAGAGAAATAGGCATTAATGTAACATAATATTGATTCATATTTGATCAGCGCTGCCTAGTTTGACCATTTGGTCAGAGTTTGCGAGTGATTGACAGCTGCTCAGAGATGGCAAGGCTCCAGCTTGGCTCTGATTGGTTGTTTTCCTCCGGAGGACACAGAGGAACATGATTTTTTTCAGATTACCTGTCTCATGCACTACTGTCAGGATATATTGCTCAATTTCTACCCCCTGCAGCTTTAAGTACTCTGATGATACAACCGGAACTGCAGCAATGGGGGACACTAGGACCATGAAGAGACATTAGCCAATCAGGTGAGTGCAGCAGGTGTGAAGACTGCAGGCTGCCTCCACACCTCTACACCCACACACTATGGTGCATGGTGTCTCTCTATAATGGTGAGAAGACTGTTGCTCTGGTAACCAAACCTGTGAGTGCAAACTAGCTATTTAAAGGTCCCATATTGTAAAAAGTGAGATTGTCATGTCTGTTATAGTATAAAACAGGTTTAAGTGCCATATAAATACTGTGAAAGTATTGAGACGTTCAATATACAGAGCAATACACACAGCCCGTATTCAGAAATTGTGCGTTTGAAACAAGCCGTCAGGATTTCTGTCCATTTGTGATGTCACAAATATACAATATTTAGACCATTACACAGTTTTAAACATAAACATTATAAATATGTCCCAGTTTATTTCCTGTTGCAGTGTATGTGAATGACATCAGCTGGCAGGAAGTAAACATGGACCCAAACTGTTGCCTAGCAACGCAATTCTGTTGCAATTCGGTTGAAATGAGCTAAAACAGAGCGTTTCAGACAGAGGTTAAATACAGGTATATTCAGGCAGACAGTATGAGGAAAATAAAGTTGTTGTTTTTAACATTACAGCATGTAAACATGTTCTAGTAGTAACACAAAATACAAGTATGAACCTGAACATAAGCATAATATGTCCCCTTTAAGAACTCTGTTAATTGAAGCCACTGTGTCTCAGTTCAACTATTAATTGGGTTGCTTCACTGAGAATAAAATCTCTTCTGCAGTCATGATGATGTGTGGTTTCTAGAAACTTTGACCCGTCTTCTTCTCTTAATCCCAGAAGGATGTTATGTAACCACTGGGAGTCCGGCTGAACGGCACCACAAGTTAAGAGTGTCCTCTCCAGAGGAGGCTCAGGGCCGATGGACTTGAAGAGGTCACCAGTGTGTTCACACGGCCCTGAGTGCATAAGGGCACATCACGTTACCTGGGTAGAGTGTGGCTCATACAGTAGTTCATGTAGTTCAGTAAATGTGTGGGTGGTAAGGTGAAGTCTCTCCTGCAAAATACAGAATATTTTCTTTCTTTTCATGTGGGTTTGTTTATAATTTCCTCTATGCTCTTCTGGCTTTTCTTTTTGTTTTAAGGTTATGGAATGTGACCATGGGGAGGGTTGTGATTGGAAATAAGCGATATGGTTGCATGTGTCTCATTGTTAATAATTTGGAAACTGAAAATATAGGAATTACTTCAAACTCAGTAGTATGCAAAGACATGACAGTGGCAAAACATGGATTACAATTAAAGCCATAAAAATAATCCTCCACACACACCACGCAAGTTGTGTCCATTTATTTATACACACTGTCTGGATACAATTCATCTGATGAGACATCCATTCATTCATATATATATCTACATAAATAATCCTAGTTTGTACTGTGCATTACCATCAACATGGGAAGAAATCACGTGACCTCTGAGTCGGAGCAGAAACATCTGCAGGACACAGACGTACTGTTCCAGTCAGTGTGTTTGTGATGCTGGAGGCCCGACTCCAGAGGAACCACCTCTTGACTGACTGTACAGTTTAAAACCCATATCTGTACATTATTAGAAGAAAAGCGTTGCATGCTTATTGTAAGGCTTCTCAAGTCAACCTTGACATCAACTGACTCCGCTGATCCCTGATCTATGTGTGCAGCTCTTTGAAGCCAGTCCGACCATCAACACTAGTTAGTTTAAAGGCTGATGCTTTCTCTGAACTCCATCTCTTTTCAACATTTGGTTTCTTGTTGCTGACAGAAAAAAAAAAATCATAAATCAATGATAAACAGGAAAAATGATAATAATAATAATTTTCGACACAGAGAACAAAACAAGAATTTACTGACAGAAGACTGTCAGTCTCCTGACCTAAAACTTCATTTATTACAGCCCTTTGACATTAAGGCTTTTAGTGTGAATGAAACACAGCAGCTGTTAGTATTTGACTGGTGTCTGTCCTCATTCCACCAACTGTTTGATAGAGTATCTACCCTTGAATGTGCAATCTGACTGAGTGAGCAGCTCTGTGTATCAGCTGGAGATGCTCCCTCAACTATCTACCACCTCCTCTGCTCTCCGTTTGGTCCGTGAACCCGGAGCAAATATTCGTAGGAGCCTATAAGATGCCTCGCTGCTCAGCAACTAGTCAGTTCATACAGGAATGAAACACACAGACCAAACAGTTGTTTTTAGAGGTAGTGAGTCAACGTCAGGGTCATTCTGCATTACACACAGAGGTGTTTAATATTCAGTCTGGCCTCACTGATATAAATGCGGTGAACAAAATATTAGAAACATCAGCAGCACCACTCAAAGTGATGGGACCTTGATGGAGGTTGGATTTAATGCAGGGCTGCTGCTGCTGCTGCAGATGTGGACATTTACAGTGTTAACTTAACCGTTGTGCCTCACTTTAAAAACTCCCGATGTCCTTAAGAGGACAAAAATGTCTGCATCAAAAAACTGCCATAAAATTATATATTAATATTATTCTCCACTTTTATGTTCAATCTTTTAACCATCATCGGTCCTGATGACCATAACTAACAAATATTCAGTATTTTAACCCTTTAAATGTTTGTTTACATAATGCCACTGTATAAAATATGTATATTTTCTTTATACTAATTTCTCAGGGGGATTTATTATTTTTTTAATACACAGTATGTCAATGATTTGCAACAACATTGATTTGGATGCATTTTTATTTTTTGTGCAGTATCAGATAAAAAAAAAACTTGTTATCTTAGAGAGCAAGAATGTCCCCTTCCTAAAACTGCTATAAAAATACTATATATATTATTATTTTCCACTTTCACTGAGTTACATTTTTTTAACCACAGTCTGGGATATGTCAATGATTAGCAACATTGATTTGGATGCATTGCATCAAACACATAACATAGCAGCGATGCCTCTAGTGGACACCAGGAGAACAGCATGTATCTGGCCCTACAGGGCAAACATGAGGACATGAGCTCAATCTGGTGGTAAAAAGTCCAATGTTGAAGCCGGGGCTCTCGAATAAAGAATGCATGATTTATGCTTTATAATTGTCGTGGGATCAAACATGGTAGTTTTAATGGGGACATTTTTGTCCTTAAGAGCAGCGTTGGTATTTTTCAACCTGGATTTCATAAGTGGTTGTCCCCATTAGTCAGTTAGACACAAACACATGAGAAAATAATCATAGAGTCCATGTTGAAAACTACCAAAGTTCCCCTTTAAGGGTCTGCATTTTGGTTCATATTTTATTATAGACTTATTATAGGAGTTGAGGTTGAACTTCAAAATATTCATGCCATATGCATTAACACAGCCAACATGATTGAAAAATTAAAAAAAAGCCCAAAATGTCCCTGGTGATGCACAAGGGTTAAGTTGGGTAACCTTCTCGAACATTGCTATGATACGCAGCTCCTCATCTCATCATTGAAGGACCGTATGTTTCCCAACATCATTCTTTTATGTTGTACCGTTGCTACTAAAAAAAGCCATAGTTTGCTGATTGCACTTTAGGATGACACCGGTGCAACATTTTTCGTTCTAGAAAAGTCTAAACCCACTGATGTTGGCTGCACTGTGTTCTACTACTGGGCAACATTAGACAATAAGCTGCAGCGTGACTACTGCAGTCCATAATGTTGTAATGACAACATGTTTGGGTACATTCTCCACTATGATGAGCGGTTACTGTACATGTAAATACTATACATGTAGTGGTGGTGACACAAAGACTTGTGGCATTGCAAAGTGGTGTGGAAAAACATTGGGCTGCGACTGATAATCACATTCAATCTAATTAATCATCTGGTCTGTTAGTGAAAATGTCCAAAAAAAAAGCCAATTTCTTCACACTTGAGACGGTGAAACCCCAGAGTTTGGATTTTTGCTTGATAAAATTATCAATTAAATCATTGATCAATCAACTATTTGTTAAAATAGTTACAAAGTATTTTATAACATGTGTCCTCAAGCGGTTTCTTTATATATAAGGTGAAGTAAAGCTGACGTAGAACAGCAGCAGCCACTCACTCAACGGGTTTAGACGTCTCATGGCAATAAAAGGCAAATAGAAAAACTAAAATGACAGTTCAACATGTATCTATGGAACAAGTTCTGCATGAGGATCATCACCCCTAGTGTGGGGTGGTTGACATCTTCTGTGTGGATGAATGTTTCCTACGGGTCGACATGTTGACTACGTCAGCTCAGCTACAGTAGTCAGTTTAAAGTGAGACTCCACCCGGTTAGTAGAGAGGGAGATTCTGGGTGGAGCAGCATGATGAACCTGCAGAGCCCTGTAGAAAACTGACCACATCCTTTCATAGAAAACTGAGGTATTGAACACAAACAGCCAAGTTTGGGGGGTGCAAGCTCCATCTCACGCTGGGTTGCTGCGGTGGTGGCAGCAGCACTACTGTATTTTAATACATTAACACAGTCGAGGCCCCTCAGTCACATTAATTATGTCCATTTCCTCTTCCTGTCACTGGCTGCCAGCTGCCAGGAGGAAGTCTGCTTATCAGCGACAATCCATGCAAACATCTGCCTGTGCTTCTCCCAAATATAAACTGTCCATTTTTTGCACGGATGCAAAAAGGAAATATGTACAAATGTTAACATTGAAATAAAGGATTGGTAAAACAAATGATTATTGTGATCACTCTGTGGTCAAATATGGAGTTGACTGTCTGACAGGGGCATGATGGGAAGGCTGCAGGCAGTTGAGTAGTGTCTACAGCTGTCCACGGGCCTTTAATGACATGCTGCTCCAACCTAATTTAGTTGAATGTAGAATGATTTGGAAGGCGACACCGTCGTCTCTTACTAGCTTCCCTGACCTCTAGTGTTGTCTAGTTCTTACAGTTTCCAGACTGCTGGACCTCGACGCCTCTCAGAGGTAAGCTGAGCGCTCTCAGTTGCTGACTACAGCCTCGGGGCCGGCGGCGGCGGCTGCGGGGATGCGAGGCATCTTCTTGGCTGGACTGGGGATGTGCTGGAAACAGAAACCATCAGAAAATTAACTAGTGGTTAATAGAGCACTGAATGGGTTAATTAGGGTCAAATACATTTCTGATGTGCTGCTCCGTTACGAGCAAACATTATTCTGTATAATGTACATGTCCACAGTCGTGTCATGTTGCTCTCAGCTCCTCTTCTCTAACACAAAGACTGGGTTTATTTAGTAACAATTAGCAGTCACTTCTACTTTGCTGTCACCGAGTCACCGTCAGTGAAACTCACCACCTCCTTCCTACAGAAGTGTCATATTAAACTGTCAGCTCAAAGGGTATGATCCCTCCTCTTTCTGGCAAGCTTTTAATTTGAACCAACAGCAGGAAGTATTGACCTTCATTCATCAGTAACTTTAAGGGGAACACCAATGCCTTTCCACATCAGAAACTTTGTACTAACGTTTATTCGTCCTTTACCTCGGTGGCGGTGCTGTTGCGAACAAGTTCTGGCTCTGTTGGCAGGTCATTGTCCAGAGATCTTCGGGCGTATTCCCTGCGGTGTTTGTCATCCACTCGTGTCAGGTACCATGTCCCTGGGAACAGATCCTCCACTGAGCCTCGAGGGACGTAGCTGGCTGCGCGGACACATTGAAAAAAATGGGATCAGAGATGCAGGATTCTGAATATTAAGCATGGATGCACCGATCTGACTTTTTCAGTTCCGATACCGATAGCAATACCTGGGCTTTGGGTATCGGCCGATACCGAGTACCGATCTGATACCAGTGTTTAATTAGTAAGCTGTATGCCTCACTGTGTGGAAGTGACCGGATCAGGCCTGACTTAAAGCTTCAGTAGGCAACAAGTTTTTGACATCATTGGGCAAAAATTCCATGATAACCTTTCAGCATATTGTAATTCAAATGTTCTGAGAGATAACTAAACCAAGTCGAAGGTCTCCCTCTGATTCAGACAGGAGCAGCAGTGACAGCGGGGGTCATACCTAAGTGATGCGTATCCTCTCTCAGCTTCATGTTCTCAGAGAAGACAGCAGGCGAGACCTTTTTCCTGGAGTCCAGTCTGACCTTCAGGTCACTCAGGCTGGACACAAGTTTATCCAGACTGGATCCTGGAACAAACAGTCAACAGATCACATGGAAGAACACACCTCCCCTTTGTTTCTACAATTATATTATACTATATAATATCAGGGCTGTCAATCGAATTTTTAATTTTCGAAATGTATTTTTTGCATTTATTTTTAAATGTATTTATCCAGTATTAAATGTATGTACTTTTTTTCTGCAGGATATTCCCTTTGCCTTTCCCCTTAGCTTTTCCCCCCAAACTTATTTATTTCTGTATTCTTTTCTTTATACATTTCTTTATAAATTTCTGCTTCATTATGCAAATGATAGCTTTAAAACTGAGCCCGCTACAACCTAAAAATCGCAAGTTGCGTTAAAAAAATTAGTGCCGTTAAAACTAATTCAGGTTAACGCGTTAACTTTGACAGCCCTATATATTATATTTTTATTATAATGACTATACGTTCTAATGTCATCCACATCATTCAACTGAACTGAACCGTGGCTGACTTACCGGGTGTGTGGTCCTGTGTGACTCTGAGAGAATACAGAGTCGCAGCAAATCCCGAACCGTAGGAGAAAACCCCAATCCTCTGTCCCGCTATCTGTGACGATGTGTGTCTGCAACACAGACGCAACAAACATTCTCCTTACATACGGCAACACCATCACTAATTCAATCAGCCGTGCCAGGATCTTTGAGAGGGATAAGTTCACAGTGACTTTGCTTAACAATGCACTCGAGATGATGTGATTAAATACAGTTGATGAATGAATGAATGAATGAATGAATGGATGAAAGAAAGTCAGGCACTGAGACATACTGTGCAATGACTGATGCCAGGCAGCCGTAGACGGAGGGGGTGTACATGTTTCCATTCTGGTTGGAGATCAGCAGCGAGGGCTTGGTCTTCTCCTCAAACATATCTGCGCTGGCCTTCATAAAGGCCTTCTCCACATCCCGGTCAAAGTAGGTCTCTTCTGGTCGCACATCTCTGCAATTCAAACACACAAATGATCAGCAATAGAAGAGTTTCTTCCTGTTGTCATTAATGAAGAGCTGATCTTTGTCGAGTGACATACATCTACGGTTATTTGAGGCCATATTACAGTAATATATACTATATAATATACTACAGTATATTATATTTACAGCAACAAGTCTACTCTTTGTAGTGCTTTATTCAAGAGGATTGTTTTAAAAGACCCTGTCTCCTGCCCAGCTGCTTTATTCAGAGTGTACCTGAAGGCATCGAGGCCGGCGAAGGGTCCCGTCTCAGTGTTGGGGCTGGGGTCGCTCAGAAAGTCATTCAGCATCAGTCTCGCCAACGACTTCTGCACCAGCTTGCAGTACGGAGAATGGAAGACGAGATGGCCAAAGTCGTCCAGGTTGAAACGCTCCTCTGAACCCTCTGTCAAGAAGACGACGAATGATTAGACGACTCTTTACCTCTTGCTTGCTTGTAACACACTGGGTTCCAATCCAGTGACACAGTTGGAAAGAGCAATGAGAACACTTTTCACCCAAATACCAACATTTGCTCTGCTTTATCTCTTAAACCCCTTTCGTCTTGTTGCACCTCTCCTCCACACGTCTGCACCGTGCACACTGCACTAGCTAAGTACAAAATACGGTAACACTTCATTTACATACAGCAAATTTCAGAGTAGAGCTGGATACATTTATAACGTGTCTTTAATAGCCTCATGTTCTCAGATACTGTACGTGTTGACACATCAGGTTAAAGGCTCATCTCATTAAACTACTTTATGTTCAGTGAACTTAGGGTCAACTTCTTAGCACAGCAAGCAGGAGCGTCCTAAACCCTCTTAACTAATCAGGCCATTATCATACCAGTCCCTCCACATGCAGAAAGGTACTCTGACTATCACATACAACAGGTAAAGAAGAAGTTACAGTCAACTGTAATATTACAACTGCTCTTATAATATAGCAGTATGATGGGTTTTCCTGCTGGAACTTTAGATCTGTATTTGTAGGTCTTCAGATGTATGGTCTTTAACATGGAGCAGTAATAAGATTGGATGAGTCACTATTGACAAATTTCCTCCGCATGGTACGGTTCGGTTCGACTCAATTTTGGTACCACGTACTTTTCTCAATTTCGTTTTCCACTGAAGACACAGTAGTAGCTATGTACGCAGGATTCTTAGCTGATCGTCACAGACGACCAAACAAACCCACAATTGATGGTAGCTTGGCCATTTAAAAATAGCGGGTTTGTGCAGGATCTCTGATACCTCTGAACCTCTGCACCTCTCTGGCTTGCGGTGTTATACTTTTTCTAACTGTAAAAACTATATAAAACAAGCCTACATGGAACACTTAAATGTGGATCAGTCTATATTGATCATAAACAACAGTTTGAACCCACCTCTTTGCCACTGTGCGTGGATCTTGTTGCGATACACGGAGTAGCAGCGGTCCAAGGCACTCAGGTAGCACTCTATCGACAGCTTGCCGTCCACCACGGGATACTCTGACATCAGGTCTGGCTTGTAGAAGTCGTATGCATGCTGCATGTGGGTTCCTCGCAAACCTGCACAACAGATCAATTCAGCTCCATCTATATGTAGAACTCCTATGTATGTATGACTGCACTATCTACACTAAGATGGCTAAAATTAACAAAACATCTTTTCACAGATTAAAGTATTGCTGTTAGTAAACTTCCCCAGAATGACTGAGATAGTTTCTGGTATTTAGATGTGTCATTCAACACATACAATAACTCGTCTAACCAGTGCACATTGTAAAAGTCACTAACAGTCACTTGGAAGGTCTTCTGTTTTCTTCTAACACCATTCAGCTCAGTGCTGAACAGCCGAGAAGATTAAATCTGAACTTCAGTGACTTGGTACAAAAGTTAAGTAATCAGTAAACATTTGCATGATGGGATTAGCTAAATAACACTGGGGTCTTGTTGTAACAAATTTTGCACAACAAACAGTTCCTTAACTGACCTCGTTCAAAGGCCAGAGGAGCATTGGGCCCGACCAGCATGGCCACAGCACCGGCCCCTCCCGTAGGCCGGGCACTTCCTGTGGCGTAGACAGCAATGTCGCCCGCTACAACCAAAGCATAACGCCCTGCAAAAAGGAAACATGAGGAGAAGGGAAAGGCAGATTTTTATTAACCCATTGTATAGGAGTGTAACAAGTCATTTGTTGCAACGATTACGGCTGCTTAAATGCATCGATCTGCTAAAAATGTGTAATCTGATCAGTCAGGCTTTAGCAGTAATCACGAAACTCTTCATAATGATGCAACTGAATGAAAACTTCTACACTTCTGATATGTTATAGACTAAACAATTGAGCCATGAGTGGAACATACCGAAATCACATCAATACCGAAAACACATCAATAATAACACAAGTTTGTTCACTCACCATCCCATGAGCTGGACTCCACCCAGTTGACAGCATTGAAGAGTGCAGCTGTGCCACCGTAGCAGGCGTTTGTGGTGTCAATGCCCTCCACATCTGTATTGCCAGAGTCCTCAAACAACTGCATGATGACGGTCTTGACAGACTTGGACTTGTCAATGATGGTCTCAGTGCCGACCTCCAGTCGACCCACGCTGTCATAGGACAGACCGTTCCTCTCCATCAACCTCTGGACGACCGTCAGGCACAAAGAGTTGATGTCCTCGCGGTCTGAGCAGAAGCCCATACGAGCTTGGCCCAGGCCCACGGTGTATTTACCAGCTGGCACGCCATCTAACTGCTCAAGCTCGGCCTGGTCAACATACTGGGACGGGAAGTACAGTTCCATGGCAATGATACCCACATCTTTGGGCCATGGTCCCAAGCAACTGATTGGGGCTGATCCTGGCATCCTGAATGGGATGAAAAGAGGTTTCATGTCAGCATATTAATCTGATACATTGGTAGTGTCGGAATACTACAACTTTGAAAAGTTTTCAGTAATTAACCAGGCTCAATCAATCAACCAAAGCTACATGTGCACAGCCAACAACTCCCAAAACAACTGTAATAACATTGTTAAGTAGGTCAAAGTGCATCCTGTTTACTCTGTTTGAATAATACCAGCCAATACTTACATCCACCCAGAGAGTTTATGTTTTTTTTTAATTATTATTTTGGCCATTTTTGCCATTATTAGATAGCTACAGTGATATTTGTGAAAGGGGGAAAGAGAGAGGGGATGACATGCAGCAAAGGGCAACATCCTGTAATAATCTTGCACATCTACATTTGCACATTTACTACCTCAACTATTTTTTTTTATTAAAGAACAAAACATTGTAACTTGCACACTTATAACTAATGTATATAGTATGTTATTGCACATTTAGCTCATGCATATAGTATGTTATTGCATTATTTTATGTTTATAATTTAGATTTTTGAATCGTAGTTGTAGTAGTCGCGTATATTTATAGTGTATTCCAATATTCTTTATAGTTTGTACACTATGGATATATTTCTCTAGTGTTGACATGTACATATTATGTACTGTTCCTGTGCATTGCTTGGATAACCTGCTGATGTAACACAATAACTTTGGGATCAATAAAGTACATCTATCTATCTATCTATCTATCTATCTATCTATCTATCTATCTATCTATGGACTCAGCCTCGGGTAACCTTAGACATTAGTGTGGTTCCACTGTTAGCTTAGAGATCTCACAGCTAATGCTATTTAGCTAGGTTACAAGGTTACTGAGCAGCTAGCATGTTAGCTAAGATCATTGCACTACTTAATAGAATGGCACTTATTGCCATATTATTATTGTATCTGCTTTTCTTGACCTTTAAACACCAACCAAACGAACTAAACACCGGTTGCGTTGCACACACCACTAGCTAAGGGTACCAAAGAAGCTAGCTAGCTAGAAAAGCCATCAGAAGGACCTTATCAGAACTAACGGTATTTAATGTTATGTCAAAACATGTGACAGCCAGCTAGCTATTTATCTTATATTGTAGATGTCACGTACCTAAACAGCTACATAAAGCTGCAGTGTTGTTGTTGAGAGAGCAGATAAGATAGAGAGGAGAGAAGAGCTAACTAGGTGAAAGGGCAACGACGGGATTTCCTGGAACTTTAATTCTGTAACCCCTTAGACTCTATCACACCGAGTAAAATATAAATAGAGAATAGATAGCTTTATTGTCATCGTATTAAATACAACGAGATTCACACTTGCCACTTCTGGTCAGTGCTTTAAAACAAATACTTGACAAGACTAAACGAGGCAGATAAAACATATATAACAGGTAAAACACACGCAGTTAGTAGTAAAGCAAATAAAGTAGATGTAATAAATAAATAAATATAAACAGAAGTGTTACACTAGAGGTATAAAATATAAAAATAGATGTAATGTAAACAGAGGTAACTGCACTTGTAAAATAGGTAGGGTAGATGTAATAAATAAATAGATAAATATAAACAGAAGTGTTACACTAGAGGTATAAAATATAAAAATAGAGGTAATTGCACTTGTAAGATAGGTAGGGTAGATGTAATAAATAAAATGTGAAGGGACACTTATGAAACAATAAACTGGTTTGTTACCTAAATGAATATGACAATGGTTTTCATTTAGTTAATTAAAAATCCCTATGGCAGGACACTGGAATTTGCTGGGTCATAATACAGAGACACAAGCATATTATTATTATTATACATAGAATTATTATTATATATTTTTAAAAGATACTGATTTTAAAACATATTTGACTATGATTGAAAACTTACAACTAAAAAACTTAATGTTTTAACCTTTAGAGTATTTAATCAAATTATAATATTTTTGTAGATTGTTTTTATGCTACTTCTTTTTGGTTTTATTTACAGAAAAAACGTATAATATAAAAATATATAATACTAATAAATTTTGATATATTACTCACTTCTGACAATCCTAGTTTTTTGGCAGATGAAATGTACATAATTAATTTGATTAATGACTTTGCAAAATGTTATATACATAAACTGATATGGCTTAAAACAATACCCTCATTTTATACTTTTAAGGATACTGATTTTAAAGCATGATGATGCCAGCCAGTTCAGATTGATTTAACACACTGAATGAAAGAATAGACTGGTTTGTTACCTAAAAGAATGTGACAATAGTTTTCACTTAGTTGATTAAAAATCCCTATGGCATGACACTGGAATTTGCTGGGTCATAATACAGAGAAACAAGCATGATGATGCCAGGCAGCTGAGATTGTTACCCGGACACAAATAGCTGACGGACCAGCTTCCTTTTCCAACTGATGGAAATTAGCATCCCACGAGCTAACAGGCTAATATCATCTAAATAGACTAATTAAACACATTAAAAATGAGATTTTCTTGTGTGTAGTCTTTGGGATTAAGTATATGAATTAGCAAACCTCACCTGTGTGTGTGAAGTTAACTCCAGAGATGGTGAGAGTTGAAACCGTTACTCCAGTCAGTCAGTCCACCAGCCTGTGTGACGGCCACCGGCACAACTAGTGTATTTATATATGACGACAGCAGCACCTGGAGCTAAACGACCAATCACAGCTCAGAGATATCATGCGGCCGCAGATTTCTGACCAATCAGAGATGAGAATTCACAACCACGCGCCAGAGGCTGCATCTGCTTGGCCAATGGGGTGAGTTGAACGATGTCTGGTGAGAGAGAAGGAGCCAATCAGATTACGAGAGTAATTCCTGGCGCGGTGGACAGAGTGGGGCAGCGTTTCAAGTTCAGAGCAGTGTGTCCATGGCAACATGTCATCCATTCATACATTCAGAGGGCATGCCTCCTGCCTTTTTATACTATGTGTGCAAACTTTTATGGGAAAAATAAGTTCAATAAAATCAATTATTTCTTAAGGATTTAATGTTTTGAGCTTTACAGTATTTAATAAAATTATAATATTTTTGTAGATTGTTTTTATGCTACTTCTTTTTGGTTTTATTCCCAGAAAAAACTTCTCAAAACATTTTGAAAAACATATTATGCTAATAAAGTTTGAGATATTGCACAATTTTAACAATCCCAGTTTTTCGGCAGATGAAATTTACATAATTTTCATTGACTAAGCTACTGGAGTTACCCTGCACTATACTCATTTTTAACAGTCTCTTCTGCACTTTTTAATAGTTGTGTATCACAGCTGTTACCCTGTATTATATCCAATTTTAACAGTTTTCTATCATCTCTGGTATATTTTTTTGTACTTTGTACTTTGCACTACTAACTTTTTTACTGCCTTTTTACTAACATGTTTTGCACTATGGAAATAAAGTTACTATCTCTAGCTATCTAACTATCTATCTATCTATATATCTATCTAATTCATTTGATTAATATTTTAGCAAAATATTACATAAAATTATATGGCTTAAAACAATACCCTCATTTCATATTTTTAAAAGATACTGATTTTAAAACATATTTGACTATGATTGAAAACTTAAAACTCCAAAATTAGATTGTTTAGATATTTCAAATGTATTCCAATTGTTTAACAGACCCAGATTGATTTGTTTTTATTCATCTTTTCCTTTCCTTACATTTTATTTGTTATATAATACATTTTGTTTTTATACTGTAAAATATATTTGCAGAATTATTTGTAATGAAAAATCTGAATATGTTTTTGTAACTATTGAACTTTTGAAATAAATTCTGAAAAAAAAAAAATACCATCTTCATATCATTTCCGGTGATGGCCGTCAGCGCTCAGGTATTACTAATACTGCAAATGTAAGTGTAAATGTAGCAATACTCAAGTAAGTTTAAGTAACTCAAAGTTATACATAAGTACAGAACTTGAATATATTATTTTGTATTATATAAAAATATAATAAGCATCTGTAACCCCCCCTGCACTCACACATATTAGTTTTCCACTTCATACATAATTTTGTCTTAACGTAGTTGACTTTGACCTTTGTCACATTCCACATGCATAAGATAACATCTTCTGTTACATACATCATAGGTTATTTATGTTTGTCAGTGCATTAGATTCCATTTGTAGCGTGCACATGTAGTTAACAAGTTACATAGATAGGGAATCAATATAACCTTTGACAGTTTTTGCTCATTCGTCACTGAGGTATGCATTCTGATCATTCTTAAGCGTTGCCTGTACTTGTCTGTCTCTTCCACTACAGTGGCCGTGTGAAATGAGTGCTTCTTTTGCTAGTGGGCGTTTCTGTAGTCTTTAGTGCCTATGGTGTGTCTAATCATGCCACCTGCTATTAACTAGTAATGTACTGCTTATGCAGCTGCATTATCTTTTTTGTCACAATATGTTTTTTATTCTTGTTTATTTAATGTAAAAAAGTGATAGGTGACATTTTGCCAAATTTCTTTAAAAAAAAAATATGTTACCTAAACTGCACAATATGAAGTTTCCAATTAATTTTTACATTTTCAATAAATACGACTATTCAAAGTATAATTTAACCCTCTGAGACCTGCGTTTCCGACCGACTTTACTGTCTTTCAGAGGCTCTAGCAGCTAAATAACGCTCCAAAGTTGGGCTACATTTTGGCGAGGAAAAACTAGCATGGTCATTTTCAAAGGGGTCCCTTGACCTCTGACCTTAAGATATGTGAATGAAAATGGGTTCTATGGGTACCCACGAGTCTCCCCTTTACAGACATGCCCACTTTATGATAATCACATGCAGTTTTATGCATGCAGTATAAGTGTGTTCTTTTCGTCTATTCTAAAATGGTGTATTTGAATATATTTCTGCATACTGGGGTTCCTAAACAGTCTTGAATTACATAAATTGGGTATATATTATAATATTACCAACTGTACGAATAAGCCTAGAGTGTCTGGTATGCTCGTTACTGATATATCCGACCACTTTCTTACTGTTCCACCGAGATTAAACAAGCTGTTGCAAATGGAAACGACACGAGTTGGAAATCACACTAACAAGGTTTTAAGATGAAATCAATATTTATTTTTGTAAACACATTAACAATGATGAGGATGCCTGAACTCACTTTTCACCTCTCCTCATACAGCAGCATTAAAGTCAAACATTCAAATGCTAACAACATATATTATTTCTGTTTTCATCCGGGAAACCAAAAGTTGACATATAAATGATTAAAAATGAGTCCCACAAATAGTCCCCGATGTTCATGTGCTGTAAGTAGTGCACAGATGTCAGTTACCATAAAAACTCATCATTACAACAATCTGCATGAACTGTAATAGCTTTTGATTTATCAAATCAAAAATAGTGATACTAACATGTTCACACATTTTAATTCATGTTAGAACCTCCACAGAGACATTTGATTGTGAACATACGGTTTAAGAAGTACCATTTTGAATACAAAGAATAAAAACTGCATGAGAACTCATTAAATAGACAAAACACAGAACCAGAGCAGAGCTTCCGTTGTCCCGTGGTAGTGCAATCCTTGTACTGTTAAAGGAACAATAACATGTTCTATCTAGTAGATTGGATAGAAAAATACATGTTTCTATCAATATACAATGTTTGCATGTAGTTGGAGTTGAGTAAGAACAAAACGTGGTCCGCTGCTACTTCTTATTGAACTTGATTCCCGGAGTTTCTCTCCCACAGTAACAACAGCTGGCTGCCTGCTTCGGACTCCAACTCCTAGATGAGACAAAAGAGAGAGATGGGGAAATGTTGAAAATGTAAAGGAAGTGCATCGTCCACTGGCAAAAAGAGAACAATACCAACTTACTATTCTACGCCGTAGACGTAGCATATTAGACATTAGAGCTGAAATGATCAGTCCATTCATTGAATTGTAGGCAACAATTTTGATAATCAATTAATTGTTTAACCCTCTGAGACCAGTGGGATCACTGAATTTACTATGTTTCAGAGGTTCTAACAGGTTCACTTTTAGGGTTAGAGTGAAGCTTCAGATATCATATGGAACTAGAAAACCATGTCTACCTCCTTGTCAGGAAGGAGGCTGAATAACGCTCCAAAGTTGGGCTACATTTTAGCAAGAAAAAACTAGCATGGCCATTTTTAAAAGGGGTCCCTTGACCTCTGACCTCAAGATATGTGGATGAAAATGGGTTCTACGGGTACCCACGAGTCTCCCCTTTACAGACATGCCCACTTTATGATCATCACATGCAGTTTTTTGAATGCAGTATACAGTAAGCAAGTCATTTTCTCCTATTCTAAAATGGTGTGTTTGAATATTTCTGCATACTGGGGTCCCTAAACAGTCTTGAATTACAGAATTTGAGTATCACTGTAAAGCTGAGACTCTTGTGGATCCAATGAACCCAATTTTATTCATGTGTGATGATGTTAATCCCCATAGGAGCCATTTCATTGCAGTGAGACAATTTTTTGAAACGTGACCTCACTGTATACAATGAGCTGTGGTCCGAGCGGCATGCAACGCACGAAAATAAGCTAATACTCCATTTTCCCTCTGATACGACTCAAGAAAGAAGAAAAACACACAAATTGACTGGTATAAATGAAAAGTATTTGTGAAATAGATAATATAAAGATGCAGGAATACATGGGAACGTCCTGTTACACCTTGTTTTCCTGTATTTCAGTTATGATTTTCTGTTTGTGATGATTTCAGTCATCAACTGTTGACTGTGTTATTCTCTGCTCTGCTGGGAGCAGGATGCCACAGGCAGACTTCAAATGATTCATGTTGTCAGAGTGGAACCGTAACGAAACGGCCTCTACGAGATGAAGTCGACCCCTCACCTGGCCGTCCCTGCTGATCTGAACCTTCTTGTTGTCGTTCCATGGGTTGAGGATGTGTTGGGTGCACTGGAAGGGAAGGCTCTTCTTGTGGATCCATTCTACGCTGAAAACCCCTCCTAGTCCCATGAAGCCCCAGTCCTGGCAGCTCTCCTGACTGATGATTGATGTCATGTGAGCGTAGCCCTGTGAAAATGACAAAATACACTTTTAAAGATCCTTATTTGCCAAGATTCTGACACATGTGGTCGAAACTATGATAACAGAAACTAGACTACATATTGTAGCATTGGTTTTCCTATCTGTCAGAGTGTTACCTGGAAGTGTCCAGAGCCCTGAACAGAGAAGATGAGGATGATGACGGTATTCTCCAGGAAGGCCTTGGTGAGTTTGGCCTCGTTGGTTGGTGTGGTGGACCAGATACCTTTCTGCTGAGAAATGTCGATGTTCCTGACATTGCTGCTCTTCATGATGAAGTACCGCACAGATGGCAACACCAGCTGAGGGGACAGTGGCTTAGAGGTCTGCTGGAGGAAAACAACAATTATTATTTGTTGATGAGATAGTAATTAGTCAAATGAAATATGTCTATCCTATCACTGAAGGCTCTCAGGGTGACATGGACCTCCTGTTCAACTCTGCAGAGGATTCACCACAGCATCATCACAAGCTCTCAGAGACATCCTCTGCTGATAAACTCCCATACGACCACAGTACAGCTGACCACAAACAGCTGACAAAGTGGTAAATTCAGGAATGTTCCATGATGATCCTCACTTTAAGGGGACAAACGCAGTAGAGCTGTTTACTACGCTGACAACGAGCTGCCTCATGTTTTCAGTTTAGGAAGATAGTGGTAAAACGTGGTCTGCAACAAACTATGTAAGGCTTGATTTTAGCTGAGCCGGTTGCCAAAAATGCCTTTTGCAACTGAAGCGGTTGTTGATCACTTAATTAGGCGTTATCAGTCGCTATAAGCACCATAGATGTGGGTCAGTAGGGGCCTACTACACCTACTACATTGTAAAAGTGAAAGTGAAACTTAAAAGCAACACATTCTAACATGTAAAACCGAATGAAACATCACGTTTTGAACACAAACAAAAAGGATTCTTTAGGTTTAGGCAACAAAAATACAACTTCTTTAGGTTTAGGCAAAAAAAAAAAATGAAGTTAAGTTAAGGTAAAAACATTGTGTTTTGAGTTAAAATAACTATGAATACAAAGACAACTACACTTTGTTGGTTTCACGAGGGATGCAAACTCCGGTCTCCTGGGTGAAAACCCTGTGTTTTATGTCCCATCCATCGTCCCTAACCTCCACCTCTTATGGACTTTCACACTGTCTATACTACCTGACTTCTGTTTCTGCTCACGTCATAATTAATATGGTCACTAGATGTCGCTGTTGTGTTCTTTTATAGCTTCTTTCGGTGACCTACCCTGTGAATAGATGATGAAACCTAATAGTGGGTGTAGTAGGCTCCTATTGACCAACATCTATGGGGCTATAAGCGACTGATAACTCCTATTTAACAGCCTGACAACAGTCAATGACGGTATAAAATACCTTTCCTGAGGAGGAAGGACAGGGGCTGTCAGACGGACTGTCCAAGGTCACAGAGCAGGAAGAACTAGTGGAGGAGTGAGGGTCATCAGAGAGCTGATTTATGGGCAGCAAGGCCTCGTCTCTGCTGTGGGCTTTCATCTGTGGCAGGCTTGAGGTTGCTGCCATCCTGCAGGACCTGAGTGAACGTGGTAAAACGGAGCAGTAGTGTGACTGATTATTCCTCAAACACCAGCCTGGGCCTTCATTAACCACAACTGCAGAGAGAACCAGCATCCATATTGCTTCAATTGACTGCATTTACCATCAACACTGATTGAACATCCACGTAAAAAGGTGGCCAATTTTATAACCAGAAGCTAAATGGGGAAAATGGAGATGATTCTTTTCCAGGCAGGACAATCAAAATGTTAATATCTTAAAGAACCACAATACATTACATTGCAATATAAATGTTGTTGAGACTACTTGTCATTGGTGGTGTTGGTGGGTAGTCGGAGGCCGTTCTTGGAGTTCTTCCCTGAAGCCTGGGGCCCGTCCTCTGATGACATGGGCCGGGGCCGCTGGCCGATCCCCGTGGGCTGCTGCAGGCCTGCTTCCTGCTCCTCTGCTGCCAGCACCTGAAGGACATCAGTTTGAGCTCCAGTCATTTACCTGCATCCTGCTCATACTGCAAACAGCACCCAAACCACCTCAAGAATGAAGTGTACACATTAGCTAAGGTAAATGTAGCATCATTTAAATGTTAAAGTTAAGCACATGGATGAAAGAAGGCAGGGAACGCAAACCACAGCCGTGAAGGACTTCTCAACTCAAACATACATTCCCAGCCATAATACTCTAAAAAGAAGAGGAGGAGGACAACTTGTCTGAGGCTGCTCATTAGATATTTGAGACCTACATACACTGGCGTTGCTCTGTGTTGTTGCTACTTCCTGTAAAACCAGTGAAAGCTCAAAGAAGAAAAGAGAATACGACATACAGAAACCAGGGTCCGGATGATGGCCTCGTCTTGTTGAGACCAGGGCTTCGAAGGACAACGGGTCCTCTTGATGAACAGATTTTGCCACTTCTGCCTCAGTTCAAACACCAGTCCTGCAGCCTGAAATCACGATACACAACATGAGATAAAATGGCATGGTTATGCGTACACTTAACCTGATATAGATATTTTTAGGTGTCTAAAATCCGTTTTGCTGCTGCCCCCCCCCCGTCCACAACAGTACATTGCTTTGCTCCAAACTCCATCTACTATGGAGAAGGACCTCGTACAACCACGCTGACAAACTAACTATCCCTTTAAAATCCATAAACTAAGATTCAAAAGGTTGAAAGGTCGACAGCGATGTTCCCTCACCTCTCTGTCCAATTGGAAGACGAGCCAGTCATCAATCCTCAGCTCAGATAGGTCCTCTGTCTCACTATCACTGCCGTCCACCTGCGGACCGTCTGAAGGAAACAACATGGAGACAAAGACTGAATCTACACAGACGGACTTCTAAATCAACTTCTGTCATAAAACACTCAAAAATGCACAGTACCCAGCAGCGTTTTAGACTAAAGGCGTAAAGGTCGAGGGGTCAGTATTATCAGGAATCATACGATATTCACGGCCGTCTGGCCAACAGTCTAAATATCTTGCCATACTTAAATAAATGCATGAGATTTGAATAGTTTACCAGTAGCCTTCTGTACAGCAGGTTCCTGCAGGGCAGAGCTGGGTAGTTTGGCACACCCTCCAAATATGGCCACAGCGATGGGAGTCGTCATGGAGCAACAACGGACGCTGGCCATCCGGTGGCCTCGGCTCATCTCGTCGTAGATCAACCACTCTGTGGGAAGGGGCGGGGCCGATTTGGGTGGGCCGTTCTAAACAACAGCACACACACACACACACACACACACACACACACACACACACACACACACACACACACACACACACACACACACACACACACACACACACACACACAGAGGTGAGTTAAGCTTATACCCATGGGTTAGAAGAACACTGTTTATATTTATGCAGTTACGTCTGTATCATACTCCAACCGACCCTTCTCTAAGCCCCGCCCCCGCTGCTACTCCATCAATAGAAGGTGAGTCAAGATCTCTAGTGATACGACCACAATGTACAGACAGAATTACATATTAATGAAATCATTTGTTTCCTACCTCCTTGAACTGGGACTGGCTCAGGATGGATGTGGGATGAAAGTGGACCTTCTTCTCTCTGTTACTAGACAGCAAGGAGGTCTCCGGGTTGATGTGGACCAGGTTTGGGTACATGCCAGCCACCAGGGCTGCCTTCACCACGGCCCAGTTCTCAGAGTTCAGATTCACGTCGCGGATGTCACTGCCCCCACGGGCTCGCACGAAACCTGGGTAACAAAGAGGCCGTGTTAAATTCTAATCTCCATTATTGACATAATGACACCGAGAAAACCAAAAAGGCCAATAGTAGATAACAGTTTGGTGATGTTGGGTCATAAAACACACACGTGGTTGAGTGTAGAATATAAAGGAAATGAAAGTGGAACTGACCGATGGCACGGAGCTGTCCCAGCAGCTGCGTCCTCATGCCAAGTATCATGTCCATGGTGGCCTGGGACAGGAAGTTCTTCTCACAGAAGGATCTCTCCCAGCCTTCGCTGCGGGCCTTCTGCCATGCCTGACACCACACAGGACAAAAAGGACGCTTGTTTCAACTAGGGAATATGACTTCATAATAAGGCTGCTCTCTTTATTCATTTATTGTGATCACTATGGGGGTTCTAATACCCACGTTGAGAGCATTCTCCCCTCAAATTACCCAAAACGCACATCATATATGGACCCCCACACCTACCTGGAAGGCTCTCAGCAGGGCCATGTGGTCGCTGAAGGTGCTGCAAGTGAAACGTTTGCGGTAGTGTAGTGCAGCTCTTTTCTGAGCTCCCTGGGCGGGAAGGACGAAGGGGTCACGGTAGGCCAGCGTACAGGCAATGGTTAGAATGGGGTCCAGACACTTGAGCACCACAGCGCACAGCACCATCTTGCCCAGGTGGGGCTCCACAGGTAGATCAGCCAGGTGGTAGCCCAGATCAGTCAGGTCTTCATACTGGTCCATAGCATCTATTGTCTGAAGAGAAAGGTGGTGGGAATCAGTACTAACTCAGTGACTTTTGAGTTGCTGTAATATCGTATGTGGATATGTGGGCGTGCATGTGGAGGCGTGTCTGTGTGTGTCAGAGATCAGAATTAAGTGAGGGATATAGTAATATTTGTGTTAGCATTTGTTACCTTTAGCATCTGCACAGCGTTCCTGATGGCATGTGGAGCAGGAGGCTGTGGAGCTCGGGACAAGAACTCAGCTACTGGACAGGAGGACGGGACCAGCAGTTTGGTCTGCAGACACAGTTCCTGACACAGACACACAACATGATATATTATCACTATTACTAAGTCCATTGCATGTGTTGGTGCTCATCAAGATTTACTTAAAGGTGCTATACGATATCCAGAGCATTAATATAGCAGTAAACAACTATTGTCTATGCAAAGATAAAGAGGAGTGTGTGTGTCGCTACCTGCAGCGGCATCCGGAGCAGCTGTGGAACCTGGAACTCCAGCATGTTTTTGAACCTGAGTCGACTGAAGAGGTGGAAGCAAATTCCTGGTCTGCAGCGACCGGCTCTGTGGACAGGTCACACATTCAGCAGATTCTTTAGATGATTTAAAACTTAGTTCTATCATCCAGACCATTATCTGTATCTGCTTATCCTATTCAGGGTTTGCGCGGGGAGCTGGAGCCGATTCTTTAAGTTTAGTTCACAAAATTTTTTTAAGTTACAAGCTAAAAATGGATCCAAAAATGCAATGAAATGCATGCAATCCAAAATAAATTCATACATATATACGGTGTGATCAAGTGGCTCTCTCATATTGTGGTTGGTAGAAAAGGTCGCTTGTTTTTTGTGGGGGAGAGTTGCTTCTTTTGGGCTTGTTTCTATTAGACCTGGTTGCTTATTTCTCTTGCAAGATCTGGCAACACTTGCTGACACACAGAGACGGACAGCCATTCGCGCTCACATTCACACCTACGGGCAATTTATAGTCAACATTTAACCTAACCTTCATGTGCACAGAAGGCCCTCTTGCTGTGAGGCTAACCACTGCACCACTGTGCAGCCAGTATCAGGGCTTAAAAACTGATATTAACAGCCGAGGCTTTTACATTTAGTCACAAGCAAACCATATCAGGTGAGATGTAAGATTCAAAATTCAGAATATGGACATTGTTGATGTTACCTTCCCTTCCTTTGCAGAGCGCTGGCTTTCGAGATCCAAACCGTCTTTAACATGGATACATGACTGACGGTATCAAAGGACTTCTACAACAGGAAAAACACATTCAAGAGTTAATTACTAACTGGACTTCTATCTATTGTTAGACTTCATGTTACTCTTGTGTTGTAAATCCAACCGCTCTTCAGCAGTAACTGTACCTCTTTGACCTTTCCCGAATCGATGACAAAGATCACATCGTTGATGGTGATGCTCGTCTCTGCAATGTTAGTTGAAAGAATCTGAAAGGAAAAAAATGACCAGTTATTATCCAGCAAATTTCCTTCATATTTCCTTTCAAAGGGGAAAACCATACTAGTCATCAGTCAGCAGCTACTTGTCATAGACAATAGACAGAATGCGTCATACAGACGAAAGAAGAAGAAGGGTGGGGTAACAGGAATGTGCTGCTTGGTGTTGATGTTGGGAAATAGTGCGAGTGTCTTGAGGGACATCAGAGACTCACTATCTTCCTGATACCAGGTGGAGAGGTCTTCATGGCTCTCTTCTGATCCAGAGTCTGCATGTCTGAATGTAGAGTGAACACCTGGTACCTGAGAGACGACACAACTCTGTCAGAGACACACTACAGAATAATAATAATAATAATAATAATAAGGCCCATGTTTAAGGCAAGGACTGAGTCTACACCCATTTTAAGAATGCTGTATTTATCATATGTTAAAATACCATCAAGAAACATCTCTAACTTATCATGACTTTAAATTAACATAACTAAAAACATACAGTACTATAGGTATTGCATCTTCCATTCGTCTTATGTACAGTATACTGTATGTTTCACCTGTCAGTGTGGGTGGAGAACCTCTTATCGTCATACAGGATGCGGTCCCTTAGTGTCACTATCTCATCGTATCCAGGAAGAAAAATCAGAACAGCACCTGAAGACCAACAGATAAAAGCTCACATTCTAATAATCTTGAAATCTGGCTGGGATTAATAGACATGTTCACCAGGCAACGGGGTCAATAACGCTGCTCAATAAGCTGCTATGTTGTTAAAAAATCCAGCGCGGAGGCTCACCGTCGCCGGTGGTGGAGCAGATGTTGTGCAGCAGATCCATGATGAGGTCCAGGTCCACCCGCTCATCATCAAAGCTGTGGTGGTACAGTTTGAGCAGCTCCTGCTCTTCGGTGCTCATCTCTGTGCTGCCACACTGCACCAGAGTGGACTCATCCGGGCTGCCCTCGTCTCCCAAAGGACTGCACAGTAACAGGAGGGTAGGTGTAAGCCGACAGGAGCCAGATAAGTTTATAAACCTTCTAAAACAGTATGACGAGCCTTCATTCAGAGTCAACATTACACTCACATGGAAGATTTGAGTAGATCCACAGCGTCTGTCTGCTGGAAGTGTTTGGCAAAGTCTAAGGCTGACCTGAAATGAGATAAAAACCCTGTCGCTCAATGCATTCACATGTGCCCAACAGCTTGAAGGAATATGAAAACAAAACAACGTTGTAGGTACTTATACAGATTTAGAAGTGGAAAATGTAAAGTTTGCAGTTTGTACAGCTACGTTATTGGTTATATCGTGAAGACTCCCTCCATTTCTATGGACAACGAAAGGAAAACTAACAAAAATGGTCGTGAATCCCAATAAATTTAGATTTAGACTTCACTTAGCGTAACATCAGCTGGGTAACAGAACATGGTGGGTGTCCTACCACCCATTGGATGCCTTCATGTTGATGTCTGCCCCCATGTTGAGCAGCTGCTCCATCTGCGTGAGGAACCCTCGACCTGCTGCCACCATCAGAGGCGTGGCCCCGGTGTCACTGTGCCTGTAGTCCACTGGGTAGAGAATACAAGTATTGAGCCTCAGCCTTCAGAACTTTAATACATCCATTCATTTTTCTATACCCACAATGTATATTCAGGACAGAACACTAAAATATTGATTGCCAAGGAAACAGTTCAACATTTTGTGAAATGCGCTTTTTTGCAGAGTTTTTTGCTGAGAGTTAGAGGAGAAGATCGATACCACGCTCTAAATACACATACTAATGCGCTATCAGCATCATCTCGAACAAGCCTATTTTCAAAGTTGCATAATGAATGAATGATTGCAGAAAGGGGGAGTAAAAGCCCTGTGAGTCCTTACCGTTCACACTTTCATAGAGGATGAGGTTGAAGAGCTGAATGAAAGCATCCGGGTCTTCACCGAGGAAAATGTTGGAGATGCACGAGTCCATCTCCTTCAGCAGCCACGGCTCCAGCTGCTCCGTGTCATTCTCAGTCTGTGAATCATCAACATCAACACACCCGTACTCAACACAACTTGTCTGGATGAAACCATTACCAAATAGAGACATGTATTAGCCGTGTGTTTACTACATGTTTATTACATATAGAGCAGGGAAGTGAGATCGGATCACAAGCTGCCACTCAAGACGCATGTTGAGACGCAGTCCAATGCCAGGTATGAACAGACGTACTTGCTGTCCACTTGTGTTCAGATCACTCAGGATGCATGTTAATACCAGGTCTGAACAGGGCCTATGTTTGTATGTGTGTGTGTGTGTGTGTGTGTGTGTTGGTTTACCGGCTTGTTGAAGGTGCTGTCCTCTCTGTCCAGGGAGCTGCTGTCCTGGAGGAAGCCGGGGACAGACACAGGGCTCCTCTGTCTCTCCTCCTCTACTGCCTTACACCACTCCGTCAAACATTTCTGCTTCTTCTCCTCTGAGAACCAGAGAATGTGATTACACAGAGGAAGATTAAGACCAAGCCGGGTGGAAGGATGTGATGCATAGGTTTTAAATTTAGTCCGACTCCGTTGGACTAATTAATAAAAAGCTTCATACTTCTCTGTGTCTCTTCCTTGTACTTCCTCATGTCCTTATTGTTAAAGCCCGTCAGCCTCAGGATGTCCTCCAGAAAGAGTTCCTTCACTTCAAACATTCTTCCTGTGACTGAACATACAAAACAAAAACTCTGACTCAAACATGCAAACTGCACTAATTTAGAACACCTTCTATGAGCAGTCATTTAATGAACACAGAGTTAGTTAGCAGGACGTACGGTGGATGACAGGGCAGGAGCCAAAGTACTGAAGGAACAGGTCTACATCTAGAGCTGCACTGGACAGGATCAGTTTCAGCGTGGGGATCTTCTGGAGAACATCACGCATCTTAGTGAGCAGGAAGTCGGTCAAACCATCACGCTCGTGCACCTCGTCCTGTTAAAACACGGCACAGTCACTTTAACACGGTGAGTTTTATCAGAGAGGTCAAAACAAAAGTCAAACTGGGAGCTGAAACACCTTTAGAGAGGAAACTTGAGGAACTTAACACCCCCTGAACATCTTGGACCCGGTGACATCACTGTGGGTGTGGTTACTCACATTACAACCAGAGAGGGCAGCAAAACAAGGCTTTTCAGCCTGCTGTTATGTTACTCTTCAAAGAACAATCCCAAATGTACGAATTCCATAAAGCGGGATTACAGAATTAAGCATTTTTCTGAGACTTTATGTCCTGTTTATTTGTAGTTTGTTTGATGCTCACCACAATGGCGTGTGTGACAGTTGTCAGGCTGGCGTCTCCTGCCATCAATGTCCTGAGGAAAACTCCACTGGTGCAAAAGGTCAGCAGTGTCTTGGGCGAGACCCTGAGGTTTCATAGTCAACAGTTACAAGAGTCATTTCCATATTAAGCAATAGAATAGAAGTGTTCCACAACCTCACAAATGTATATATCTGTGATCTACTGTATATCTGATTTAACTGGATTCTAACTCAAGTTGTCTTGATTTCCTGACTGGCAGCTACTGTAGCTCGTCCTTGAATTTAACTAGCTGCTCTTAACATATAAAGTATTGGTGTCTTTCTACCAAAGATAAAAGGCTGTGACGTGATGTACCTGCTCTCTAATCTGATGTGATAACCGACGGTCTGGCCCACGCTCTCTCCTCTCTCAGCCGCCACTCTCTCAGCCACAGCGATGGCAGCCAGGCGTCGAGGCTGAGTGCAGAAGATCCTGCAGGGCTCGCCCTTTCTGCTGCAGTCATCCAGCAGGAACTGTGGGATCTGGATGATGCACAGTGACACTGGATTACCTTTTACAGATCTCATCCTAATGCTCTATCTTTTACCACACATACTACATAATAGTTATCCAATAGCAGTGGATTTAGTGCCTCCAAAAAATGTGAAAGTTTGTCAGACAAACCCACCTGTGTAGTTTTTCCAGAGCCGGTCTCTCCCACCACCAACACCACCCGGTTCTCTCTGACGAGCTGGATGATCTCGTCCTGGCGTTCATGCACAGGTAGGGAGCGTCGAAAACTGTCCAGGTCTGATGGACTCCTCCTCCGAGGCACCATGGGTATGCCGTTGTTTAAGCGCCCGCTTGCCCGGTTCCTCTCACAACTGACGTCTAAGGGAAGAGCGGAAGAATTATTACGTCACCCTATACAACACACTTGTTGACTTGTTTTTTCCATCTTGAAATACTTAGCCATGTTTGCATGGTATGAGGAGTTAGATTGGTTGGATATGTACATTTTATTACTACTCAACAATATACAGAGTGAGCAGTGAGGTTGATTTTGCTTCAACATCCATGTGTGTGTGTGTCTGTGAGAGTGTATGTTTTCCCTCTAAGTTACAGTGACACTGGAGACAGACCAGTAGTAGTAGTAGTATTTGGGTGACTTGGGTCTCTTGCACTACATTACATTAGTTTTGCCATTTTCTTTCTCATGCAGTGGACATTAACTGTCACGCATGCATCAGTGTAACTGACTGCACAGTTCCAGTTTAAAGACAGATACTGACTCTCACCGGGTTCTGCAGCCACAGACATGCCACCTTTGTTGTTGGGCTGCATGTCGATGCGTTCCTTGTTGCTGATGGGAAACCTCTGAAGTAGGCTGCGGATGAAATATAAGGAATTGTGGGAGACTGTGAGGGGCATGGTAGGCCGAGGTTTGTCTGCACCGCCCTTCTTCCTGATGGTTAGGAAGCGATTCGGTCCTTTCCTGAGAGAGAGAGAGAGAGAGAGAGAGTGAGAAAGAGAGAGAAAGAGAGAGAGAGAGAAAGAGAGAGAGAGAGATATTTCTGTCATTAACAAGTTTTTAAAAACTGATTCAAGCGCCAACAACTGCTACTGTAAATGGTTCCATCAGAAGTCAATCACTTTCTGACCTCACCCCTTCCTATTGAGCAAATGTTTTCCTACATGTTAACCTATATGAGTGTTAGAACGTGGTTTGATTAACCGGAATGAGCAACCATACAGGAGACAGGGGCCCTCAAAGTTGGCTACAACATAGCCAACAGCAAGTAGGAATGTTTCAGGTGATCTCCTTCCAGCCAGCTGCCTCTAATTTAGGTTTTTGTTGTGAAATGAGGAAGTATCTATGGATAACTCATTTCATCTTCACAAATCAGCCGTTCCTCGTCCTTTGCGGAGCATTCAACATGAGCGACAGGAATAAATAGAAACAGCGTCTGACAAATGTTCAGCTCTGGTGACTAAAAGCTTGTTGGGATTTATTTCTATTTGTTTGTTAATATATGTGGAAATGTGCGTGTATCTGACATCGGATTCTATCCTTTATTATTTTTATGTCCACCTTGTAAAGCACTTTGTAATTAGCACTTGTTATGATAAGTGCTATATAAATAAATAACCTTCATTATTATAATAATTATTATTATTATTATTAGAAACCACACAAGATATGTTTGCACACGTGTACATGACGTCAGAGCAAGTCGGGATCAAGTCGGACACAAATCTAACCGGCATGCACTGGTGATCGCCGCGCAGGCCTGGCTCATCTCGAACGAGCCTACTCTTAGTGATGCATGATGTACCCAGGTCCTGGTGGAGGAACTTACCCTTTACTCTTAGAAATGTAACCCAGGGACTGTGCCATTCGATGAATGAAAGCCCTCTCGGTGTTGGACAGGGAGGAGGGAAATTCCATCTCTGCTCAGACATGGAAAGGAAAGAGTAAATATTAGGACACTCTACAAGCCTCAACTATCACACTTTCCTGCTCACACTGGGACGAGTAGTGACAGTGGTGTACCTCTGGCATATGATATAACTGACTATTATTGACCAAACAGAAGTGTTGTGCTTTTACTTCTGATTTAAAACAATAAAAACAGTCGATACCTTTCTCGTCACCGTAGTGAAACTTCTCCAGAGAGAGGTTCACCGCTATCTTGACTTCTTCATCGATGTGAATTTCTTTGAGGCCTTTGGAGCCACCACGTTGCTGGCTCCTGGCTGGTCTCTGTGCTGCTGTTCCAGCATTCGACATGATGCACTGCAACACAACAAGGTTGGTTTAGGTTAGGTTACAACCTGTTCCCTCATTTGCAATAAAGAATGTGTGTAAAAAGTTACATAGAGTCCCTTTAAGAATTAGAAGTTCATTGCTCTTTTAAAGGGTGTATTTGCATTATTAAGGTATTATATTATCATTATATCAATGGCATAAAATGGTCTTAAAATAACGACAATAATATTTATTATCGCAGTTATTTCTGGGACAATATATTGTCCAACAAAAGTAGTTATCGTGAAAGGCCTAACATTACTAATTAACTAACTAACATTTCTGCTGAAGATATACAATCAAGTATCTGTGCATTGTGTAATTATTACCAGACTCACCTTTATATGGAGTATCAATACTGGCTGGACTCAAACTGAAAGAGGGTCAGAGGACAGCAAACACGGCTGCTGGTGAGAAACACACAGAGGAATAGAAGAGAAGATTATGGATTTATAATGCTAACATTACATGTTTATTGTGGTACTTCAGTTGCTGGCAGAGCTGTAGACTTAAAGGGGACATATCACACTCATTTTCAGGTTCATACTTGTATTTGGGTTTCTACTGGAACATGTTTACATACTTTAATGTTTAAAAAAACCTTTATTTTCCTCATACTGTCTGTCTGAATATACCTGTATTTACCTTCTGTCTGAAATGCTCCGTTTTAGTGCATTTGAACGGAATTGCAACAGAATTGGGTTGTGGGTAATATAAAAGCAATGAAAATATCCCTTTTACAATATGAGACCTTTAAAGGTCCCATATTATAAAAAAGTGAGATTTTCTTGTTTTTTTTATTATAAAGCAGGCTTAAGTCCTATATAAATACTGTGAAAGTATCGAAACACTCAATCCACAGGGAAATACACACAGCCCATATTCAGAAACTCTGCATTTGAAACAAGCCGTCAGGACTTCTGCCCATTCGTGATGTCACAAATATACAATATTTAGACCCTTGACACAATTTTAAACGTAAACATTCTAAATGTGTCCCAGTTTATTTCCTGTTGCAATGTATGTGAATGACATCAGCTGACAGGAAGTACATATGGACCCAAGCTGTTGCCTAGCAACGCAATTCCGTCAAAATGCTTAAAATGGAGCGTTTCAGACAGAGGGTAAATACAGGAATATTCAGTCAGACAGTATGAGGAAAATAAAGGTTGCTTTGAACATTAAAGTATGTAAATATGTTCTAGTAGAAACAAAACACAAATATGAACCTGAAAATAAGCATAATATGGGATCTTTAAAATGTAAATGTAATGTTATTGCCACACATTGTACATAGTGAAACTTAGCTAACATTACTGCAGTTAACCCAGCCCAGAATAACAGCAGCAGTGTGCAGCTTTTACCTGTATACAGATCCTATAGGGAGCAGTTTTAGGGGGTAGATGCCTTGCTCAAGGGCACAAGGGCACCTGAGACTACAGGGCTAACTTGTACTATAAACAATAAACTGTCAAGTCTTAAGTAACAACACTTATATCATTGACTAGTGGAAGTGTTGTTGTTGTGTTAGCTGAATGAGCCTCTTCTGTGTGCGTCATTATAACCGGTATGGAACGTTTTCAAAACACGGAACCAAACTTCACGTTAGCTAAGTTTCCAGTTAGCTTTAACGGCTGAGAGACACATCAAGATAACAGATAACACGTTAGTTAAACCTGTTGTTGTTAAACTAATGAATGCAGATATACTGTGTGATGTTACCTTGATTAGTGAAGAAGAGCTTCAGACATCAAAGCATCCAGTCAGATTAGCGGGACGTTAAAGGTTCCGCGTGTTTTGGCCGTTTGTTGGTGTCATGTTCTGTTTCTTCCTCCGTTCGGCCGGCAAATAGTGCCGCCAAACACCGAGAAGTACATCCGGTCTGGCTCCTTCAGAATAAAATAAGGCATTACGACCAACCTAACCTGAAAACATCATTTTTACTTTACAAAGTAATGAGGTATATTATCTGTAATATTTGATTTGCAAATAACTGTTTAACAACAACTGTGTGGTTCTGGATTAACGTAAAATCTCTCCTGTACACCAAAAACTGACAATAACCTGATATTTTCAGGTGGAATTTCATTCATTCATTCATTCATTCTTTCTTTCTCACCGTGCAATATCATTTTTCACTTTTGCTGCTGTACACTGCAAATTTCCCCACTGCGGGACTAATAAAGGACTATCTTATCTTATCTTATCTTACAATGCAATGTATATTCATGCTACACAGGTAACGTTAAAGGTCCCATATCGTGCTCAATTTCAGGTTCATACTTGTATTTTGGGTTGCAGGCTCCGGAGCTGCAGGTTGCAGACCCCTGTACTAGACTAAGGATAAAATCAATGTACTATTAGTCTCAAAATGTGAGCCTTTCTCCAGGAGAAAGAAAGTTTAAAATGTTTGATATAGTGCATATTTATAAATCATGTCAACAGCCACAAGTGAAAAAAACAGACTTTATTAATATTCACATTTGAAGTCAAAACACCATTGAAGCCAAAGGAGATCACCATCTGTACAATCAATAACAAAAGAAACCCCGGTGACAATGACACAAAGAGATCTCGCATCCAGATTTTGTCATTTCACATGTATGTATACGATATTACCTTGACACATATAAATAGTTATAGCGTGTTGTTGAACATTAAAGACTTCTAAAACTTCTATGAAAATTGTCTTTGCTTATGTTTTCATCTCTAGTGGCTAGAAACCCCTTAACGTGGCCCCTTTGTGAGAGAATAACTTATGTTCACAGTAGTCTAACGCAATGATCCTCCACAATGCCACGGCAAGAGTCGGCAAGCTTTTCAGACGAACCAAACACTAAAGCAGCGAACTAACGGATCATGAAGAATATGATTGAGAACTTCTGGTCGACGACGAAATCTCAACATGAATTTTAAACCTGTAAACGCTGCAGTCTGCAGGACAGAACTGCTGAAAACAACAAGACAGACAAACACAAGTAGGATGTGGGTCACTGTGAGGAAAATAACAACAACAATGTATGGAAGTCTGTGGCTCAAAATATTCAAATCAAACTATGTAATCAAATTGAAATGTTCCTTTTACAGTATGAAATAACTGATTTCATTCATTCAATTATTGTCATTATGTCATTATTTCAGTGATATGCTGCGGAGTACACTGAAAATGATTTGGGAATGTAATTTTCATTTTAATTCATAATTTTTCTGGCCTTAATTTTGGATTTCTAAACATCAATTTGATCTCATGATTTCATCTTTATACTGGCAGCTACAGAATCCCATACAACAGAGTAACATGAGTTCACAAAGGGCCTTTAATCAGATGGATATTTCATTGTGAAATACTAAAAAAAAGACAGTCGGCTTCTTGCTCAGGTTGTTTGTGCTGCTATGCGTGGGTTGTAACCCATCTCCTAATGTGACAGCATTGTCTATGTTTTTAGTATTTCACAATGAAATAGCCATCTGATTAAAGGCGTGTTAACTTTTTGCTAGAAGAGTGCTTTGGACCTTCTTTTGTGAACGTTTATATATGTATTAAATGAGATTCAACTTGCAAAGTCGAAGTTGCCAACACCACTTGTTCTTCCTTTTCCCAAGTCAATATTCCATTCAATTCTACATTCCTGGATAAAATCTTAAGAAATTTTGGTAACAAAGCCAACAACACTACTAATACCCACCTTTCTTCTTCAGCATCGAATAGAGGAAATGAACCTAAACCTAAATTATTATTACATCTTAAAAACAGTATATAACATGATAAATTCAACTGGCCAAATTCACTAAGATATCACAGCTGAATTTTTTTTTTTTTTTTTACATTTCACTGTCACCTCGTATGTGCTTAAAATCCATTATGTTCTCAAAACGTTTGATCTTTAACCTTTAAAAGACTAAAGCTGGGCATACACTGTGCGATTTTAGAAATGTTGTTGTGTAACTCCTATTCCGACTGTACGAGTAGATCGTTTGCGATCTAAAGCCAAAGCTACGCTCTGATTACTGTAAAAAGAGTAGAAAAAAGGCACTGACTTTGGGGAGTCGGAATGTCAGAAATGAATCCGACTGTCCGACGGTCGGTCGGGAGGAGTTAAAATCGGTCCTCAGTCCCCCCTGTATACTGCACGGCAAATGACACCGACAAAGCTGAAATTTGTTCCGACTCTAAAATGAGTGGTGCGATTCAATTCGGGCCAGAAATGGGCTAAAAATCGTACACTGTATGCCCAGTTTAATGGTTAACCTGAGCAGTCCTCTCTTTATGGTCTGTGTGTTGTCTAATGAAGATTGAATCATGAATTTAGGTATTTAAAGAAGTAAAAACTAAAGTTAGAATTCTGCCTTGAACAGATTGGTTACCATCACTTTTATAAGGTCGGAAAAGTTGGGCAGCAAAGGCAAACTACTCCGGTGAAGCTTGTTGGATGTGTTCAGTGAGAAATGTTCAGTAACATCCAGCCTAGACGGTCAGGTAAAAAGTCTCCGAGGCTCTCATAGTTTTGATGACGTTACAGGAGAGGCACGGCGCCTCATCGGCTGTGTCAGTAGTCAAAACATTTCATGATGGCGTCTCTGTCAAATTTGAAATTGAGGAAAGCCTTGGAGGACCACAGGTGCTCAGAGTCTCTGCTGTGGACTGTCTGGTGACTGTTAGAGCCGCATGGAGTCACATCTGTGAAAAGAAAAGCTCATTTACAGGTTTCATTTGTGGGGATGTTAGCTTTTAATCTTTGGAAGAGCTGAAACTATTTTGAAAGATAGATTTTTATTCCCCATTCGGTTTTCTGTTGTCCATACATTCGATTAAATATGCCCTTTCTGGACGCATTCAGATTTATAAATGTGTATGTGCATTATACATGTGTGTTTATTATTTATATAAATTTTGGTACAATATGTATTATTTTTTTGACATTAAAAGAATTTAAATTGAAAAATATTATTTTACATGTTTTTTTTAATTTTCTAATCATTTTTCTTTATTATTTCAATCATTACCTTAAATGTATCTTATATTTTTATATTTTCAATTGCTCATTATTATAATTATAATAATTATTATTATGTAGTTAAAGTATATTGGATACAAGAATAGGCTCATTATCAATAATATATCATTTCCACATTTCTTTCTATAATTATTCATTTTTTGTGTGATTTTATTTTATTTTTCTGGTTTCAATATTTGTTTTAAAAACAAAAAGAAATGTTGATACACGTTGGAATTGAACTGTAAAATACGCCTTTTGCTAATAAAAATGAAATCTATTAAATATAAATATAATAATAATAAATAATAATATACCAACATTTTGACATTACCGTATTCTTCGTGGTATTGAAACTGTAACAAACCATACCTCTCTCAAAACTGTCTTGCAGTCTTCTGGGTTGAAGTCTTTTATCTTCTTTCTGTAGAAATTGTACAAGAGTGCAAAACTTGTAATTAAACCGTCACTTACGGAGCAGCAAAGTTGATCATTTTCAAACTCTACATACAGGTACTGTTCGGAAATGTTGATTTCACTTTTTGACTGATAAATGGCACGACGTTTGACGTAGAATCACATGTGGTCTCTAAACTAAAAACAGCAATCTGAAAGAAATATGGTTACTTACTAATATGGCTTTCACCTGTTGGTTGTTGGCTCCGTTGTCATTTGCTCCTTTCTTCACATGAGACGAATCCTGAACTTTCTTTCCATTGCTTTTCAAATTTGGGTTCTACAGAGCAAAGAAGAGCACCAGTTATGAGGTAACTGTGATGTAGAGTTTCAGATGTTTTCACATGTTCTAGTAGAAACACAAAATACAAATATGAATCTGAAAATGAGCTTGATGTGGGACCTTTAACCCAAAATAAGACGTTCTTACAAGTTCCCGTCCATCGTCTCACAAAAACCAAAACTAATGGTGCGTTAAGGCGGCTCTCATCAACCCATAATGTTGAAACTTCTAAATTTACCACCAGGAAGCAGTGAACTGAATGTGAATTATGTTCTTTTGTTTAATAAAGAAAGATGTAGAGATAAGTAGCCAACTGGTGTAAAATAACATGATGTCGTGGGATGGTTTTCCTCCCGTCCTCCCCGATGTTTTGAGTCACCAGCCGCCACTGGAATACTTCAACAATTGTTTTGCACAGTCTAGCAAACATGAGTAATAACAGGTAACATGCTGCTGTTGCATCATGGTTAACTGTAGCAGAGTGTTTTCTAACCTGGTTGAGCTCATACTGGCTCAGCTGGCCCAGAGTCTTCTGTTGCTTGGCTTTTGTCCAAACGTCTACTGGAAATGCATCAGTACCTGTGACGCGGCGAGATTTTGACCTAAAAGATGGAAGAAAAAAATAAAGTGAATATTTTTTATCGTACAAGGTGGACAAACACTGTCACATTCAGGAAATATCACTATTAGCTCTTCAGACCGATTCTTGTTTGTTATTCTCATGAATAACGAATTAGCAACAACTGCCACTGCACTTTTATTGTTTTCAAACTGGATGTGCAAATCTCAATGGATACTCTGAATTGACCATTCTTTACATTGTGTGAATGTTGAAAAGACAGAGCCTTCAGTGGCAGCTAGAAAGCAAAAATGAGAAGAGTTTCCTGCTCGACCCCTTATCACACTGTCCTCATTTTTGTAGACGGGTAAGGGACGGGATGTTCAGGAAGAGATAAACAGTCAGCAGTAGATGTCACATAGAAGTGGTGTACATCATCTGAAAGCTGGGAAACTGAAGATTAATTTGTTGATGCAGCTCAGCACTGTGTGTCAAGTTCTTCTAGTCATTAATAAGCAATTAATTAATTAATTAATTAAAATAAATAGTGAATAGTATAAGGGCTTAGAACATTATGATAGAAGTATATGATGACCATCAAGTTGTTGCAGCAATTGTTGGGTTGATACCATTTGTTACACAGATTCGGTGATAAATTTAACCGTTTTTTTTATCAATTGAGAATTGATAAAAATTATCAACAAGGCCTCCAAAATATCACATTAAGACACCAAGACCCTGAGGAACACCATAGAAAAAGCCAAATGATGAACTTTTGACATTTGGAGATTTCTGCAAGAATTTTTTCGGCAAGGATTTTTTTGCCGATTGGATGGCGAGCACATCTGTTCTAAAAACTGCTCAGAAACTCCCTTATTGTCAATCTAGCTAGGAAAGCCATCCATCCTCTGAATGCTCTAGGTCTCTAGTTTGTGGCTGTAACGTTTCATGAGGCTGTGATTATCCTAGAGGTCACCACAGGTCATTTTCTACAATGAGGTCAAGTTTAAAATAAATAGTCTCACTACAATGAAATGTCTCCTATGGGGACTAACATTATCACACATGAATACAGTTGGGCTCATTGGATCCACAAGAGTCTCAGCTTTACAGTGATACCCAATTTATGTAACTCCAAGACTGTTTAGGGACCCCAGTATGCAGAAATATTCAAACAGATCATTTTAAAATAGGCAATCATTCTCTGTGGGACCTATGGCTGTTATTTGACAACTGACTTTTATCTGAGAAGTGACGGTAAGTTCTTCTGAGGACTGATGAAGTGTCTTTACCGAGAATTGTCTGAAGGTTTGCCTGGAGTGTTGCCGTTGTTTGCAAAGTCCTCGTCGCTGTCTGTTGACTCGCCTTTCAGCCTGCTGATCCATTCTCGCAGCGGCCTGTACAGGTAGAGCAGGAAGTGTGCGATCAATACCAGTCAATTACTAGAACGAAACTAAATCACAGTTTCCAAAACAACATTGAGGCAGCCACAGATTGTTATTTTAGACGAAAGACATGAGATACAACACATTATATAGTGAGCTTTAGAGGTATAGTACACCCCAATGAAATGTCAGGAAGGTATGAAGGCATGAAAAAAACTAATTGCGACCTTCTACACACGCACCTTATGAATGGAATGGCCATGAAAAACCTGTTGGGGGCGAGTCCAAGTTTAGACTTTGGGGTCATGTCATTCCTGTGACATGGCAGCTTCTCGATAGAAAACCATTCAATGTTCTACAAGAAAAGAACAAGATCTTTTAAATGCTACAAAAACCTGGAAATCAATGTGATGAGTAAAATGTGTAAAAAAAAAAAGGAATTCCTACCCTGATTTCTTTCCTCGTTTTGGGGTAGAACTTGGTATCCTTTGACACTCCTGGTATGATGTAGAGCCGCACCACCTGGTCAGTGATTTTCTGCTCTATGTACCTGTCTTTGCAGATGCGATTCTTGATGTCAAAGCCCGTCTCCTCCATCACCTGGAAAACACATAATATATTCAACTATAAAGCACTGCAATCATTAATTATGCATGGATTTTAATGCTTTCAGTTGGTCAAAGTTGAACAGCAAAGAAACACGAGACTCACTTCACGAACTGCACAGTCATGAGGAGCTTCATCCTCGTTCACTTTGCCCTTTGGAAAGCCCCAGCCGGACTTTGCAAGGTAGCCCTGAACGAGCAGTGCCTGAAGAGAAAAGGTGCACCAGTTAGCTGCAGCACGTGTGATGGTTTTACTCAACAGCACTAGATGTACACTGACGTCAGGAAAGTTGTAATAAACCATACATGACTTTATAAAGGCTATGTCAGGTATCGCTGCAGGGTATGAGGGTGAAAAAAACTCACGTTTTCTAGCGATTCATCAAGAATGATTGCTCCAAAAGTAGGTACACCCATCTTGTACTCCTTCCACTGTTCGAGGATTTTCTGAACATCCTCTCCATGAGGCAACAGAAAAGGACAGTGATGGAACAGTTCGCGGCTGTCAAGGAAAATACCGTCTAACATGAGCAACACATTTGGCTACTTTCTCTGGAACCTGCCAAGAAAACCAAACTGCTGATGTTTAATCACTGATCATTTCTTTTGGGTGGTTATTACAACAAATATCTGAGGTAAAAGAAATGTATTTAAAGGTTTATTGTGTTGAATATGTGCAGTGCAGTACAGTGGATATGAATATCAATTAATTAACAAATGCAAAATACGGATAAAATAATGATACGGTTATTTAACGTCATCATTCACATGGAAGGATATCAGCTTTGGCAAAGTCTCTTATCCCACAGTGAGGAGCTCCTGGAGTGTTCTGCATGCAGAAGTCCAGGTAGAACCAGTGGGCCAGCTCGATCTGGAAGCACACCCGGATAGCGTTGTCCCTCTCCTCACTGGGGATGTGAAGGATGAACCGGCTGGAGAAACACAGGAGAGGTGGGGTCAGAGTAGGGCAGTATAGACAGTGTGAAACTCCATAAGGGGTGGAGGTTGGGGACGATGGATGAGACACAAAACACAGGACTTTCACCCAGGAGACTGAAGTTCACATCCCGTGTGAAACCAACAATATGTAATTGTCTTTGCATTCGTAGTTATTTTAGCCCAAAACACAATGATTTTCCCTAAACTTAACCAAGTTTTTTGTTGTTGCCTAAACCTACACATGTTGTAGTTTTGTTGCCTAAACCTAAGGAACTTGTAGTTTTGTTTCCTAAACCTAAAGAAGTTGTAGTTTTATTGCCTAAACCTAAAGAAGTTGTAGTGCCTTATCTAATGAAGTTATAGTTGTGTTGCCTAAACCTAAAGAAGTCGGGGTTTTATTTCCTAAACCTAAAGAAGTTGTAGTTTTGTTGCCTAAACCTAGCTGGGTTTTTATTGCCTAAACCTAAAGAAGTTGCAGTCTTGTTGCCTAAACCTGAAGAAGTTGTAGTTTTGTTGCCTAAACCTAAAGAAGTTGTAGTTTTGTTGCCTAAACCTAAAGAAGTTGTAGTTTTGTTGCCTAAACCTACACATGTGGTAGTTTTGTTGCCTAAACCTAGCTGGGGTTTTTTAGCGTAAACATATAAAAATTGTAGTTTTATTGAACCTAAAGAAGTTGTAGCTGAGTTGCCTATTACTTGATAGCTTGAAGTTACTTTGGGATAGCCTTAATCTTATGGTTTATTCATTTGTATGTTTATTTTAGTTTTATTTCAGGTAAGACACCTTTGTTTGTTTGTTTGTTTGTACTTGAGCTAACAGCAACTACTCCGCAGTAAGAGGCGCTAGTTTTGGTCTTTGTTTGCTTTCAACAAAATACAGTTAAGACACAGTTTATTATGATTGCACTTAAATGCGTTTGACCAAACAAACAACGACGCTATCGGTCGGTATTGAACGTATAACGTTACCTGCAGAGGTCGTCCAGCACTCCGGAGGGGATATCCACTCTTTTTGTTTCCATGTTGGCTGTAAACATCCCGAGTTTATCTCAGAGCAAGCAGCTTCAAAAGCCATAAGAGCAGCAAGATAACATTATATCCACAAAAGCTTTATATTAGCTTTAACAGTAGCTTTACAGTAGCCACAGAAAAGTAGCTTAAAGAGATGAAGAAGTCCTCCAACAGGAAGTAGACGGAGTCTGTTGTTTATGCTGCGTTCATAGTCATATCGTAAACTCGTAAATTCGTGAGCCTGGTTTGATAGCTCAGGCAGCATGATCATGGATCATAAAGTTTTCTTTCTTTCTTTCTTTCTTTCTTTCTTTATTTGTTTATGTATTTATTTTTTCTTTCTTTAATTTATTTTTCTCCATTTTGTTTTATCCATATTAATTTTATTTTATTTTGTTATGAGGAAAAGGAAGAAAGAAAAAAGAATGAAATACACATACATATATATGTATA
>CAKAOI010016667.1:0-20948 GCA_916701655.1 Sebastiscus albofasciatus
GGGTGGATGAGGAGAGGAGAGGGTGGAGGAGGAGAGGAGAGAGTGGAGGGGTGGAGAGGAGAGGAGAGTAGAGGAGAGGGTGGAGGAGGAGAGGGTGGAGGGGTGGAGGAGAGGAGAGGAGAAGAGAGTAGAGGAGAGGGTGGATGAGGAGAGGAGAGGGTGGAGGGGTGGAGGAGAGGAGAGGGTGGAGGAGGAGAGGAGAGGGTGGAGGAGGAGAGGATAGGAGAGGGTGGAGGAGAGGAGAGGTGAGGAGAGGGTGGTGGGGTGGAGAGGCTCCAGAGAAAGAGGGCAGGGAAAGAGGGTGGAGGAGGGGTGGAGGAGAGGAGAGGGTGGTGGTGTGGTGGGTTGGAGTGGAGGGGGATTGTCACACGGAGCGCATGAAGCAGAGCCCCACAGAGAGTCAGAGCGACCCGCAGTCAGTCAGTCCACTCTCCTCTCACTGATGCTCCTGATCCAGAGCAGAAACACACGCAACCACCAAACACCTCCCTAAAAACTCCACACATCTCAGCGGTAACTCTCTATTTAACACTCGCAACATCTGGAGGAGGACTGGAACAGCCGACGCTGCCCGCAGCTGCTTTTTCTTCTTATACTTCTTCTTCTTCTTCTCTTCTCACTTTCTCTGCGCGACCGGAGAAAGTGGCGCGTCCTTGAAATTAGAAGTTGAGAGAAGAAGAGCGAGAGTTGCTTTCTTCGCGGTAAGTGTCGGCTGATAACACACACAAAGTGATTACGTTTGTTTTAATTTCTTTAATTGGTTTAATTGGTTGTGTGATTGCCATGTGTTCTGTCGGCTGGGAAGCTTTGTCGTAGGGTTTTTTATCTGAAGTGAGGGAACTTGAAAACATGTTCTTTACCATGCAAAGACTGAGAAAATGTGAATTATTATAATATAACAGAGTCAAATCTTGACTTTTGCGCTATTATATTGTGTAAAGAGTCGCCGAATTGTCTCTTATGCAAAGTATAAGCTATATGCATTTTTCAAGTTGTGCAGGTAAAGTGTTGAAGTGGATTCAGTCTGTCACTAAAGCGCGCAAACTTTCATTCCCATCCTGGTTAATTTAACATGTTTCGGTTCACAAACTGGAGAAAAAAAAAAACAACTTATAGTTCATAAAGGTGAATCAGTGGGCCCAAACTTTACTTTCGGCCTTTTCCAATAATAATTCTATTGATTACATTTCAGTTTAAGAAACAAGGAACGAGCTAATTACGCTGTTTTTTTCTGATTCAAATATATTGTTGTTCAACATTTTTCGTATTAGTTTAAATTAAGCTAATATTAATTAAACTCCTGTGTTTCACATTTTAGATCAGAAACGTTAGATGAGAAACTTTTTTTCTCGGATGCTTATTCTCCTTTTAAAAGTCCCACCTCCGATTTTATTTTATTTTATTGGACACAATCAGCATGATTTATTGATTTGCGGAGAAAAAATAAAAGAGTAGCCTAATTGTTTTTATTTTCTGAACTGTGTTTGAAGGATTTTCCAAAAATCTATTTGCTTGTACCTCACTATCAAATTCAGCTACGTGTGTGTTTTATTGTCAATTTATTCCGTGGTAATTATTACCAGGCACAGAAGGCCTCCTCCAACCAGCTTCTATTGAAATTAGTCCAAAACTGAAATTGTTAAAAAGCCTCTTGAGTTGCAACTGGGAGTGTTTTTTTGGCATTTTTGGATCATAAAAAAAAATCCCTGTGAACTTGTAAAAATTACTTCTTAATAAGAAAGGTCAAATTAATTATTAAAAATCCAGCATTGGAAGAAAGAAAATTATTCTTTTTTTTCAAGTTTCAAGTTTCAAGTTTATTTGTCAAATGCATTTAAAAGTACAGTGTACAGTGAAATGCAATGAAATGCATTTTACCCTGATGGCTCTCTCTCAGCCCTTAAAATCTATAAATAGTACAGTTGATAAATACTACAATAAATAAGACAATACCTGAGAATAAAATTATAAAACAACCTCAAAATATCCATAAAACAGTCCACAGCTCTGCATTCATTTAGTGCTACTGTTCAGTAGTCTGACCGTCTGAGGGTTAAAAACTGTCTCTGAGGTCCGAGCTCTAATACTCTGTAGGCGCTTCCCTGAAGGGAGATAAGAGAAAAGTGTATATGCTGGATTTGAGTGCCTCATTCAGAAGAGAAAATAAATCTTTTCTAATTTCTTTCTCATGTAGCTCAGCCTTTTTTGCTGTGCTCTGACTCTGTGTCCTCTCTCCTCTCCTCAGCACCAATAACAGGGAGGTGAATGGACCTCCACCGCCCCTTCAAGATGGACAGCCCCTCCTACCTGCCAGCTCCTCTGGCCTCCCCCGCCCTCATGGTCCTCGCCTCCACCGCCGAGGCCGGCCGAGACGCCTCCGTCCCCTGCCAGGCGCCCAGGCCCTTCGGTGTCCCCGCCTCCGTGGAGAAGGACCTCCACCTCCCCTTCCCCTCGGCCTCTTACACCTTCACCTCCATGTACCAGCGCCAGGGCCCCATGTCGGGCACCTTTCCCTCCCGAGACTTCCCGGCCTCCCTGCTCCACCTGCACCCCCAGTTCACCCCGCCGAACCTGGACTGCTCCACCCTGAGCATGCTCAACCACAGCGGGGTGGGCGCCTTCCGACCTTTCTCCTCCCCACAAGAGGAGAGGGAGTCGGGGTTGTACCACTCGGCGTTCACCCCTGCCAAGAGGCTGAAAAGCTGCTTCCCGGAGGTGGAGGGGAAGGAGTATGACTTCGGCTCCCCGGGAGGCTCCCTCAAAGCCGGTGAGGACTCTGGGAGGAAGCTGTTCTCCATGTCCGGCCTGCTGTCTGATGGAGAGGCTTCATCGAGCCCGGAGGAGCGCAAAGACCACAGTGAGTACACACTCGACTCCCAGACGCACACATCTTATGCACATCTCTGTATGTAGACATGCACGGCACATCTAAAGCTCGCGCACAGTCACTCATCTCACATCTTTAAAGTATGCGGTGAAACATACAGAGTTTAATTGGCACATCTAAGACCTCGCTCATCCTGACATCACAGGGCAGATGACATTTACATATCCTCTACAGCTGCATCGACTAATGGTGACAAATTGAAAGGAGCCTTTGTGAGTAAAGACGTATCTGGAAATATTTTCCCTTTTGCACTCTAGTCTTTATCGTAGTTGGACAAAGTGTTTACAGCGGCTGGCTGTGACTGACTTTGACACAAATAAATTGAATAGTGTCACTTATTCAGCTTAGTGATCATTAGCCACATATGACCATTAGGCCTATTGGAAGTCAGGCTTTTCTTGGCGGCTGAGGAACACAAATACATCGGAGCGTGTGGAGGGTTGACACGGGAGGAGTGAGAGTTGGAACGAATGACACCCTGTCAGAGATAACGAGGTGGCAGAGATAGAGAGGAAGGGATGGAGGAGGATAGAGAAAAAGAGAGAGAGAGAGAGAGAGAGAGGAGAGACGCGGCGATGCGCCTCAGCTTCCCAACGACAACCCTCAGCTCAATATGGCCGCCCACACCAGCCGTCTGATTTGTTGACAAATGAGTGGGAGAGGTGTCAGTCAGTGCGGCGCGGAGGGAGAGCCGCTCCTCATTACTCCCGGGGATAATTGCCCAACGACGCGGGGGCACAACACTCGCCTCAGAGGGAGAGAGGGGGTGGGGAGAGAGAGGGAGCCGGGAGTCAGGGAGGCAATGCTAGGCATGATGGGAAATCAAACCCCCTCAGTGGCGGTCGCCAGAGGAGCGCCTGACAGATGAAAGGGACCAGAGGAAGACAGAGAGAGGAGAGAGAGAGCAGCCAGCAGATCAGAGGGGGACACCATCGAAAATAATGACAATGAGAAGGGGGGGGCATAGATGTACAGGGGCGAAGACGGGGGGGGGACGCAGATACACGCTTTCATACATATCACCTAAAGGAAACTTTCATCCCACACATAAAGGGCGGGAGCAGGGACGAGTTGTCTTAAGAAAAGTTTGGATTTGTGTGCCTCTATGCATATGTGTGCGTCTTTGTTGAAACTTGCTGATTTTGTCGCCGGTTTGGTGCCTGAGTGACAGGGCCGGGGAGGCGGAGTGGCAGCAAGGAATCTCAATATGGAATTTTAATAAGGACGGGAAAGGAAAGAGGATGCCAGCCAGCCAGCCAGCCAGCCGGCGTGCTGCTGCTGCTGGTGTGAGAGGTGTGTCTGTCTGACAATGTTTGCTCTGTGCACTCGTGCATGCGTGCTCCTCTCACCTCCTGATTTTGGGAATCTCATTTGGGGAATGTTGACAAGGACAAAAGACGAGGAGGAAGAGAACATGGCAAGCACCTCTCCTCCACAAAAAAAATGAGTTTGGGAAGAAAAAAAATGGATTGGTGCACATTGGAAGCTGCTTTTCCAGCTTTATCCAATTAGATTGGAGCTCAGGCAAACTAAGAGCTTTAATGCAATTGAGCTCCCGGCACTTTTCTAAGTCTGACATACACTTGTTCCTCTTGACTGGGTAGCAGACAGTCACTTCAGGACCTAAAGTCTTAACTGTTAAGCTTGAAATCTTCTTGGGTTGTGAGAGTGTGTCTATACTGCTGCGGCGACGGGGATGCAAATACTCTCTGAAGTACAAACTAAACTATAAAAACCTACTTTTATACTTTTATAGTTTTCTTCATAATTGAAATGTGTTGGGTTACGTGTTCTCCCCGTGTCTGTGGGTTTCCTCCAAGTGCTTCGGGTCTCAATGTCAGGTATTAAGCAAGGATCTGGCCTCAAAACTGCATGGAGTTGGTCCCTGGTGGTCAACTAAATGTTGAAGTATTTTTGAATCTGGAGTGAAATGATGATGCTTATGTCGACTGTCCTCTGAACAAATCAAAACTTTTTGAGGCCATGCCACATAGTCTCCAGTTCTGAGCACAGATGACCAAGTGCTCCTTGTCAGTCCACACAACATGCAGGTATAGAACACCTCCTCCCATCACTGCCGGTGGACGTCTCCTTCTGTCCGTTTAGCATCTGTCTTCTGTCGATTTTTCCCTCCCGGTTTCTGTTTTATCAGGGAATGTCTGAGATGCACGGTGTGCTCTCTGACAGCTGTTCAAACAGCCACGCTCGCTTTCAAAGGGCAGATGTCTTCACTGGAGCGAGTCATGCTTATTTTCCTCAGGGAGATGCTTTCCGCCGCAGGCCCGAGCTGGAACTAAAATGGCCCTTTACCAGAAACACCAGTTGGGAAACCGGAGGAGTGGAGTGGCAAACACACACCGTGGCCAGACGCTGACAGAGTGGTGTGTGTATGTGTGTGTGTGTGTATGTGTGTGTGTCTTACTGTGGCGGCGGAGCCGAGTGAGAGCTGTGATAACTGGAGCCAGATGTTTGAGAGCCCCTGTGTTGTGATACTTGTTACACGCCAAACTCCTGGTTGTGGCTGTCAGAGAAGTGAAAACCTTCACCTGCAGAGTAGACAAAGAGAAGGCCACCAAACAATGAAGATGTTATCCAGCTGGCAGTATAACGTATTGTATCAGCAGTGGTGGAAGAAATATTAAGATCTTTTACTTCAGTAAAAATACTAATACCACAATTTAAAAAACATGTTTCAAGTAAAAGTCCTGCATTCAAAATCTTACATAAATAAAAGTAAGTAAGTATAATCAAGAAAATGTACTTAATGAATAAAAGTAAAAGTCTTCACTATGCAGGCAAATTGGCTCTTTAGTTGTTATCTTATTATATAATATAATATTAGATTATTATTGTTGATGCAGTAACATGTGATATGCATTTTAATGTTGTAGCCGGCTGCAATAGAGCTATTTTTAATATTTGTTATACCTTTTGGGTGGTTTAATTTACTGCAAAACAATGCATTGTATTTCATATATGCATTATAGTTTTTTTAAATCTTCATCGGCAAAATAACTAGTGACTAAAGTCATCAAATAAATGTAGTGAAGTAAAAAGTACAATATTTCCCTCTGAAATGTAGTGGAGTAGAGGTAGGAAGTAGCATACAATTAAAACACTTAAGTAAAGTACAAGTAACTCAAAATTGTACTTAAGTACAGTGCATGTTATTTCCCCCAATGTTTATCAGTGAGATCACCAATTTAGTACAACTTTCTCAGCTCCTTCTTTTCTCTACTTTAACAAATAACCTCGCTGACCTGAAGCCAGTTTCACAAAAGCGATCTGTGAGCGCTGGAAATCCTGTTCATAAACGTTTGTCGCTCGCACATTACAGTAAAGCCTGCACGTCTCTTGCATGCTTATCCATGAGTCGCTGCAAATAGGCAGTTTTTTTGATTCGTGAAACACGTCAAAATGAACGAGAAAGGAACATGATCTCATGTTGTAAATTAAGTGAAACAGTCCTGCTGACAACGGCAACAAAAAAAAACTTTTCAGTGTCAGTTGCAACATTTTATCAGACATAGTCTCAATTTGTAGTAGGGCTGTCCTCGAACAAAAAAATTCAGCATGAAAAAAAGCATAAAAAATGACTAATCGACTAAAGAAATCTTAGTCGACTAAGAGCAATATGACTGATTAGTCGACTGATCAACTAAGAGGGGGCAGCCCTAATTTGTATTACTAGCATATAACTGGACCAATTACAGACAGATTCACAGTCTCATAAGTGACAGTGCCAGTTATCTTTTTTTTTGTCAATCTAATTTTTTTTATTTAATTTGAGTTCAGTCTGCTAACTAGTTGTTGTTTTTTTGCCATTTGTGACTTTTAACTGAAGATAATGTGGATGAAGCACATCAGTCAGCTTTGCCAGTTCTTTGATGTCAACTTGGTGTGTCGACGACATTACATTTAAAAATATTTCTATATTAAACTTTATAAATATCTCTTCACCTGTACAATATTCTGAGTGTTATTTTATTTACTTGTGTATCGCTTATGTGAGCCTGTGTGTGTCCACTTTGGTAACATGAAACATGAAATCTTAAATAGGCTAGTATTGAATCTGACTGTAGGTATTTAACACAAACACAGGAACACAACACAACATGTGCTCCAGGCCTTTGAATCAGTGACGGGCTGTTGAAGACTCCTCTCACGGGGATAAGAGGGCGCTGAGAGACTCGCCAGATCTTCACCTGAGTGAAAAAGAAATCCTGCAGGAAGTTAATAGAGGGGAAACATGTAAGTGTAACACACATTGAGGATTCTCCACCAGATGCGCGCAGAGTGTAAGTGTCCTCCACGGTCGGTTATTCACGGGTTGTTAGCGGACTAGTGCAGCGCCCGAACACAATCAATATTACACAGATTCATCTTAGATTTGGCACGTGGATTATCTCGGTGGTGAAGTTTGACGGGTTTGAGCTTGTTCCAGACACGGCTTACATGCTTAGTGTGTGTGTGTTCGAAGGAGCACACGTTTAGATGATGTGACTTAGATCTTAGTATATTACTGCTGTCAGGAGCTTGTGGTCATTCAGTCATTAAACCAGTAAAATAATCACAGTTTTAACCCACCAGCAGTGCATGTGTGTGCATACTTTTCAAACACTTATTTGTGCAAACACACACAACACACACACACACACCCACTAGGTCTAGCTGTGTGTGCTGATTTGATAACAGGGACGCCGCCTGTGCACCGTGTTTTCCGTGTAGCAGTCTTTGACGGCTGCTTGTATTGAGTGGAGCTTCCTGCTGAAAGACACGGTGTTTACATCCCACCGGCAGGCCGCAGGAGATCAATAACAACCACTCGATGCTCATGCATACACATATAGTATCCGCTGCCCGCTATTATTCCCAGGGTGTATATCAGGTGGACTTGCATGTGCACTCAATGCATCAACAGTCACACTCACCATATGCCTAGTTGCTTTTTATGTTCCTCTTTGTTTTGTGATCTTGTGTCGGTGTGATCTGCCACAGACAAAGTTTGGTAAGAAAACTGAAATAATTTCAGGTGTAAACATGGACAACACAAGTGGAAGTGTTAGCTGATAGAAAGATAGAAGGAAAAAGACGAGACAACAATCATCCAAAGTGAATTCAGACAAAAAAAATGTCATGAAATCGTGACAAAACAACATATCGTCATGTCAAAAACAGTTGATCTGAGTGTTTTTCATCTTAACACAAGTTTAAGACCAACACGCATTGATAAATCCTTTCAGAAACCATTTAATAACTTAAAAAAGAGGAGAAAAGAAAAGAACCAATTTAATTTTTACCTGACAGCGTCACACACTGCATCCTCTGTGTTGTTCATCTTGTTTTTAAAGCTACGTGACATGTGCAACCAGCTCTCTCGCTGACCACACTGGTAGTCTTGTTCTTGATTTCAAACACTCGGGGAGGAAGCATTACAATATTAATGGTGGTTGTGTTTGATGTGAGAGCACGCCGCGGTCGACTGTTCCCCCTCCTGTTGTGATGGTAGTTTGTTCTCCTAATGTTCTCCCAAGTAAAAGAGGCTTTCATCCTGGCAGGAGGGGAAACTCTTCTTGGCTTTTTACCTCCTTCCCTTCATCCTAAAAGGGCTGGAGAGAGCAAACGTGGACTGTTTTTTCCTCATGTATTTAGATTTATGTGTTGTTTTATACGTGATTGTGTATTTGTGGATGGAGTGTGTGTATCTGTGTGTGTTTGTTACGGCCTCCATGCAGGCCGGTGTATCTTCAAACGCTTCAGTGTGTCAGGCTGTGCGGACCACACGGCTTGTCGGAGACAGACAGGATTTCTATAAGTCTGGCGGTGGGGCTTTACAGTAGCGTGGGGAAATCTGTGTGTGTGTGTGTGTGTGGGGGGGTCTTTTGTGGTGACCATCAGCACCTGTTAGGCGGTCAACAGAATGTTCTGCCGAAACATGAGTCATATCTTGTAGTCGCTGCATCTGCCTCCATCGCCTACTGTGATCGGCCCACACGAACAGCGCTGCTTCTCTGTCAAGACAGAGAGGGAGGCTCGAGTGTGTGAGAGAAAGACAGACAGATATATAGGAGAGAGAGAGAGGGTCATAATGAGTGCAGGGCCCAGGGGTCGTTAAAACAGCAGCCTTGTTTCCATCCTTCTTCCCCTCTCTCCGTTTTCCCTCTTTCTACTTCTCTCTACGCACCTGATCGACTTGCATCACAGCTGCCTCTGATCTCACATCAAAGACCTGGTTAGTGTGTGTGTGTGTGTAGGAAAGGCTCGGGGTAAAGGCAGAGGGGGTATTTTTTCTGTAGCAGAAGTGGCACACACACACACACACACACACACACACACACACACCCACACACATACAACCTCACATCTTTCCGTCGTGTCCCCGGAGCCCAACAAATCAGTCAGGCAGATAGAGAGGGCAGGGAGGCCAAACGCTGGGGTTAAACACATGCTGCTGAGGAGCAGCGCAGACAGACAGCAAAGACCACACCAATCCAGCTGCACGCCTGGATGGCAGCCAGGAACTTACACACACACACACACGCACACACACACACACACACATATATATGATATAGAGTATGTGTGTGTTTGCCTTGTGTCACACACAGACCTCATTACAGCATGTCACTTGTGCTCGTTGCAAGTCTCCCAGCTGTGGAGGAGCTTGACGGAAGCCAATACTGTACGTCAAAGGCACGCCAGGCGTGATAGCTTCACTTTCCAAATACATGACGTCCCGACATCATTCAGTGGCTTCATAAGCAGGAGTGGCAGCCATTATAGATTATCAAATGTGCATTTTTTTTGTATTGTTTTTGAATTTGAATAAAAGGAAGACATTTTTAGGGGACTGCAAAGTGTCCGGGTGAAGGAACGGAATTATCAGAGCATGGGCTCCCTCATTTATGCATGTGCAGCCTGGCCTCCTAAAAAATGTGTAAAACTGCATACGTTTTGAGGCAAATGTATTTTGTCATGGTTTTTGACGTATCACAAATACATTTGTATTGATAGTCCGCGTAGGGGGGACTCATTTTAATCATTATGTTTTTATATTAAACCTAGCCAAGAAGTTTTGTTGCCTAACGAAGTAGTTTTGTTTTGTTTTGTTTAAATTTCATAGTTATTTTAAGCCAAATCATGATGTGTTTTTACGAAACCTAACCAAGTAGTTTTGTTGTATTTTTTGTTTTGTTTTGTTCCAATTTAAAATGTTAACCATGTGTTTAAAACTGTTTAAAAGTGCGCTCATAATCCGGGAGAAAATACGTTTCCCTTGAAATGTAATTGAGAATGTGGTTTAGTTGTATGGGAGCGTAATCTTGTAGGAGACAGGGTTGGGATGTGACAGTTCAAACATGTTAAAGCCCAGGAAACAGTACGGATTACTTACACATGCATCCTGAAAGATCCACTGATCGATTCAGTCACTTCCAGTGCCGCTTAGCTGTTCGCAAGCTCCCATCAGTGCCGGTGCACCCCTTGCCTCAAAGGTCAAAGTTTGCCAGGATTGACCCCCTCACCCCTGTGTAGGGGTGTAAACACTCCCCCAATTCTCCTCAGAGAATAGCATCGGGTCTGGGCCATAAATCACAGGCCTGATAATTGATACGAAAACAGCAGTCCAGCAGTATATAACCTTTTACGTGTCGTCTCAACTCTTTATTATGGTGCTAATGAGTGGCCGCGGATCAGGGTTAGAGCCGCGAGCAAAGGGGGTAGTGGTGGTGGTGTGTGTGTGTGTGTGTGTGTGTGTGTGCGTGTGTGGGGGGGGGTTCACCTCAGTAAAATACAGGCTACTGGCTACTACTTACACACACACATAAATACATAAACACAGGAACTCATGTGCACTTAACACACACACCAGAGGGCAGGCAGACGCTCAACTACACACAGGAAGGCACTCACACTGAAGGATATGCGCGTATGCAAAACATTCCCTCACACACACACATGTATAATATGCAAACACACACACACACACAGTGGCTGGCAGGCTCAGCAGTGTCCATTACAGGCTGCCATTAGTATGGAGATTGTGCTAATTGTCCCCACAGACCACACAGGCAGCGCTCAGCAGGCCCGCTGTGAGTCTGTGAGGCCGAGTGAGAGCCGGGACTCTGCTTTACACATCCCATTGTCTCGGTCGCGACCCTATTAGTGCAATTACAAATCAATCACTGAATGATTATGGGATGCATGCTGTGGATTGTTTCAATGTAAATGACACCATTATATAGCACATCAAGTTGCTACGGTAGCAGAGTTTCACATAAGAAAAGTCTTACACGCCGTGAAATATCCACAATAATAATCCAGTTCAGAGAGTGAGTTGAACATGTGTCCAGTGGGATCATCAAACAGGTTTCCAGTGCAATTTTACATGTTTTGAGAATTTTAATAAAAGTCTTTTCATTGGAAACAGGTGTCTGTTGCCCTATTGTGGCATTTTTTCGGTCATTATTAGAAATATAGATTTTTTTTTTAATTGTAGAAGATTAAAGTGTAACAGCAAGTTTATTCATTTTATAAAGGACACGAGTGTAACATTCAAAAGTTATTAGTAATTACACCAACAGACAGTAATTGTTGATATATTTGACTTATATTGGTCTTTTATTCATTATCTCTTCTGATAGGACAAAAATGCTGCTGATGCTTTATGTTGTGTTGAAGCCTGTGACCTCAACTAATTCTAATGTTGATTATTAAATCAGAATATAAATAATATAAAAAAAATATTTATGGGTATGTGTTATAATATATTTTTTTAAATCATAATGTGGGTTTTAAAGGACATGTTAAAGCCCTATAAAGTATAAACAAACTGTTGTCAGACACATTTCCATTCAGCCAAAGACATACGATACTTAATTATATTTATATCAATAATATTTATTTATAGAAATTTGTCGCTAAAAATATCCACCAAAATATCATCAGCTTAAATACCCCTTGGGAAATATGGATATTACTCTCTTGATGTAATGAAAATGTATTTTAGTCAAACCTGTTTAAAACATGTTTGTCTTGTATCACTTTTTTATGCCGGTATATAGAAAATAAAAAATGAAGGGTGTTTACCAGAGATGCAAAACCGAACCGTAAAAAAAACAAACCGCTCAATGACGTTCGAACCGAACCGCAGGCTTGTTGAACCACAAATTCAGGCCGGTTAATTATTTGATGAGTTGCCAGAGACATAGAAGAAGCATTTATCTGAACATAGACCTACTTGACCATTAAGTAGCCTTATTTTAGGTATAAAATCATTGTTATGGCTTTATATAATATAGAAATATCATCCATTACTATCAATCAGTCTATCTATTCATATTTTTTGGAGTTCAAACACTTTGGAAATGGTTATGTCTTTCTTCTCTCTTATGTGCATTACAAACGGAACCGAAACCGTGACCCAAAAACTGCAATACAAACTGAACTGTGAGCTTGTTGAACTGCACCTCTAGTATTTACAAGCTCTTTTTCCTCTGAGATTCATATTTTAGTGTAAAATCCATCACACACACTGAGTCAGTGTCTCTCTACTAAGTTACCTTTGACTTACTTTAACCGATAATGTCTATAACTAACAATTGCTTTTGATTAGTTTTATCTGGAATCACAGTTTGAACTGTGCTGCTTGTATCTGCGTGGACTCCTGGACTCTTTGTGGTTTTCCTCTGGGTGGGCCGGTTCAGGGTCCTGCAGACTGGAGAGGGTCCAGTCTCATTAGCAGCGGCTGATCAGTCGCGTAGAGAGGAGGTTGAACTGTGAGCGGCTCCTGTGTGACCCTGCTGAGCGAGAACACAGAGGAGAAGATCTATACCCGCTGGCGCTGCCACAGGCCTCTTTGTTCTCCTGTGTTTGCTGACGGGGGAGATCGGAGGGGCGTATCGACGGCGGGGGCTCACGCCGCGCCGCGCTCACCGGGGCTACACAGGCGGTGTGTGTGTGTGTAAATGATATATACAGTACGCACATTTCTTTGTCACACACAAACCATTACAATGTGTGCATATTCACACTCTTTCACGACACACAGTAAAACTATCAGCAGCAGTGATTTCTAGTCTGATGTGGAGGGTCGTCGTCCGTCCACTCGAGAGCGTTGTATTAAAGCTCAATATATCTTCCTCTCAACGAGGCTTCAGGGTCGAGTGCTGGGATACCACACACAGCACGCAGGGATGCCCTTTATCCTCAACAGAAAGCAGCCATACAAGCATTATTTACTGCCCACCATTGTCTGCAGTCTAATGCTTAAACCACACAATAGATTTCAGCATTTAGGCGACTTACTTGCAAATATTTGAATGCAGAATTAAAAGTATTTCATCACACGGATGGGACACAATATCTCGTACTTATACAATCTAATTGAATCCAACACAACAGTCCTGCAACAAATATTTACTTTATTTACTTTAATATCTACTATGTGATGTTCACAATTTTACATTTTTGTTGATGGCATTATTTAGTTCTACTATACGGTTGTTTTGGGAGGCTGAGGTCGTGGTGTGGTTGTATTTGGTTGTATTGAATGTCCGCGGCAATGTCCATTCCTCTCTGGATCACATGATACAGAGTTTATAAAATTAGTTTCAGCAGTTATTTTACGGTAACATCCTTAAAATTGCCGGAAAATGACAGAAAATGTAGGCAGCCACAAGAAAGTTACCGTGTAACTCTGTCCATATGCTGTAACTCTGAGACTTTTCTAGGAAAATTAAAACATCTGCTCAAAATAATGATAATAATAAAAATAAAAGCGCTTTCCTAGATATTAAAAAAATAGTTTTCTAGTTCCAAGTTTTATTATGAAGTAATCCTCAAAGCTCAGTGCTTTAAATTCCCCCGAGTCCTCTCTCTCTTTGTGTTACTAAAGATAAGCCGCTCAATCACCTATATCTTTCCACCATTTGAAGATAAAACCATCGTCATCTGCCATAATTGTTTGCTCATCCAGGCAGACACAATAACATCCTTTAGGAAGTGTGACTAACCCAAACACAGGTGTGTCACAGAGCGCCAGGTGCTCGTGGTCCTCTGGTACCAGCAGCAGTCAACACTGTTTCTGACAGTATCAGATGTTATCAGATGGCTTATCTGTGATGATGAGGCTGAGGGGGAGGGGGGAGACGCTGGGAGGTGGTGTCCGAAAAGTTCTGACTGAAGGCCTGTTACAAGAGCGATTGAGGCCCAATGCGGGGCTGCAGGGGGAGCACAACAAGTTAGATTTTGTTTGAAGTGTATTAGCGTGTCTCTAATGGCTGAGGCTTCCGCTGCTCACCTGCACTTCATAAAGTGTATGTGGGACAGGTGAGGGGAAAGCAGGTGGGTGTGTTTTCTTTGGTTGAGCAGGACAGTGCGTGTCAGCTGCCCCAAATTACCGGCTGAAAAGGAAAATGTCGCTCAGAACATGTTAACTACATAAACACAGCGACTGATTTACCTTGCATGTTCTGTTTTTTTCTGGCATTTCGGTGTGGTGGTGTGTTTTTATTATTAGGGCCGTCCTCAACCAAAGAGATTCTTAGTTGACTAACACTCATATGATTTTGTCGACTAATCTATTAGTTGATTTAATCGACAGATCTGTAAAAGTTTCTCCACAAAGAATTAACAAAAGCGCCACTTTAAATCTTGTGTTTACCAGAGATGTGCTCATAAGTTTCTTGAAAATAAGTCATTCAGCATGAAAAAGCATAAAAAACGACTAATCAACTGAAGAAACTTTGTCGGTTAAAACGTGTTTTAAGTCAGGGTTTACTCTCACTGCGTTGCTTGCTCTTCTCCTGGAGGTTTCTCTTCTCTGCTCTCTTTCTTCCCTTCCTCTTCTCTCTCATTCCTTTCTTTTTGTTTGTCATATGTATTTTTATTGAAGTTGCGTTTGTGTTCACGCAGTTGTAGAACGTACAGGCTGACAAAACAAATCAAAAGAAAAGTGCATAAATTAAATGACTTAAGACGAAGAAAAAAAAAACACGACCCTAACCAGACGTCAACCGATCATCTAAGAGCTCTCTGATAAAGAGTCATTATGAGAGAAAAGCAATGAAGGAGGGCCAAATGTTCTTAAAATCCTCAAGCTTTTCCTTTACAATGCTTTACTGAAGGTGGTTCTGGTGTTGTAATAAAATTAGTCATTCCTCTCTTTTTCCTCTCCTTTTCTTGTGAGTCTTTTTTCTTCTTTCTACTCCTTTATTTTCCCAGCAAACTCATCTGGAGTCATAATGACAGGACTTATGTTCAGATCTTTTTTTTGGTACATATGTGAATAACTGAACCTCTCGCCACCATCTGGGAACCTCATCTGAATTTTCAGCGTGTGCCTCGTGCACCTGATAGCAGCACTAAGAGCGCAGTAAACCCACTGTTTTTTCTCACTAAAGAAAACGCTCACCTTTCTCTCATTGAGTCTGGTTATTTTTAAAATTGCCAAAACTGCGGCGTGATGTTTGTGTAGGGAGTTAAAGAGCGAGCGACAGAGCCCTGATGGTGCGTGTGCCTGCAGCGCAGCGCTGAACGTGTCAGAGTTGGCACCACAGTCGCCTACTTGATGCAAAAAAAAGCTCAGGCGTGATCTCTGGGGGTTTATTTTCAGGGCATGTTGGGAAATATAAAAAATCACTCACTGATGGAGAAGCAGACGAAACACCAAAAACTGAAGCAAGTTACAGGATGCAAGAGTAGTAGAGCTCTCTGCTGTAAGAAAATGGTCCCAACTGATCAAATATATAGTAAGATCTCACTTTTGTCGTCTGTAAAGTTGTTGTACCACTGATGAGTCCTTCTATAATTAAACTCCTCAGTGAGTTCAACACACAGTGACGCACTGTTTGTCCAAGACTGTTTAGAAAAGTTGAGTACTTGACGCAAGCAACAGAGCAATCCTCTCATTTTCTCCTTATTAACCACTAATTGAGAGAACGAGCGAGAGGGGAAAAGAAAATGAGAGCGAAGTGATGAGGAGACGATGGAATAATAAGAGAGAGAGAGAGGTGGAAAGAGTATTAATGTGTATTAATCAGTGGTCCGGGTAATAGTGATCTGTATTTTTCTAATTAGCCTCTAATGAGGGATTGTGATCTGTCTATTAGCTTCTTGATGTCTCTCTCTCTCTCACACACACACACGAACAAAGAGTGGTTGAGACGATCATGACAGGAGTAATGTATAGATTTGAATCAACGTGCTTCAACCTGCACACACATACACAAAAAGAAAAGAAAATATATTGCAGCAATCACACCAGTACATGAAATGTGTAAAAGTTCACAGCAGGCTCACACATGAGTTAATGTGTTACTTACTTCCAGAGGAAGGCACTCATTGAAACCCAACAATCTCTGGCAGTGTTTTGTGCCAATTGGTTTAATGGCTGCTAAAAATGTTAACAAGCAGGGCGTTGATGTCGCCATTATCTGCACAATGGCAACTTTTCAGGAGCTAACAGGAGCACCCTTTGTGTTTTTCAGCTTGATCGCTACTTTTTGGTTTAAAAGTGTTTACAAACTCCAACAGCGGTCGATTTTTTTTAAAAACCCATACAAGACTTTATAATCCGGAAAACTGGATGAAAATGTAAAATGTCACTGAGGAAAAAAACTGGTAAAAGTGAACTCAAGTTCAACCGATTAAGGCAATTGATTGCCTGAAGTGTGTTGAGAGAGGTTGAGGTCCTGATAGCGTGATATAGTGCGACAGAGTTGGATCTCTGTGTATTTCCGTCTGTCTAGCTAGTGCAGGTTGATGGCATCAGAGTGAGTGACAGGCCACCGGTGAACATCTCCTTCGCTGTCCGCCGTCAGCGGCTTCTTGATCCACCACCACTGCTCTGACTTTGACAGACAGCAGTCAGCAAACGGATGTCAAAGTCTGGATTTGGCATTGGGCATGGCCCAGAGTATGAGCTCGATTATGTCTCAACTTTGGAGGATAATAACTGCTGACGTTTGATAGATGACAGTATAGCTGAGGAGAGAGAAAAGGGCGAAGACATGCAGGTAGAGGTCCTTGATTTGGGTCTATGGCTTGGGACCTGATTCAAAACAAACCTGTGAAAACTTACCCTAAACCATTTTTTTTAACAAGAGACCATATCCCAAAGAAACCAGAGGACAGTCAGAACCAGGACCCAAGAATTAGACCGGATCCACAATGCCCAAACAGGACTTGAACCGACCCAAATAGAGAGAGAACAACAGCTTTTACATCTTTGTCAATGATTTGCAAAAAAGACTTTTACCTCCTTATACCAGTACTTCTTTTCTTCTTCCTCATGTTGGACATTTTTCCTATTTTTCCAAAGTTCACACCCACCATGTCACCTCTGCTGATAGCGAGTTTGCTCGGATCCACTCAAGTAGTCGACATTTTGAAACAAAGATCCCAAACCCGCAACAATAAATTGGGCAACGTATTCTCATACAACACTTCGTGTGATATTTTACCAAAAGTTATCACTCATTTTTTGTGCGTTTTCCTACGAATGTCAAGCGTCAATTTCCGCTCCAGTCTTTTCAAAATAAATTTCCGTCTTCACAGGAAAGAACTTGGTTAGGTTTAGGAAAAGATCATGGTTAAGTTACGCCATACTGGAAATGGCGTAACCTAAGTACTGAAGTTCCATGACAAAAACTACACAGTTAGGTTTAGGAAAAGATTTCGGAAGTGGCGTCACTAAAGTACGGAAGTTACATGCCAAATAAATCAACGTTAACTTCTGGGACACGAATAGTGGTCTCCTGGGTGAAAGTCTGGTGTTTTTTAACCCACCCCAACCTCCTTCTTATGCGCAATTTGTGCTCTTTTTACATCCTGGTTCACAATTACGTGGATTACATACGAATTGATTTTGTGGGCTGTATACGAATTACAGTGCATTTACTTTTTGTACGTATAGCTACGAACGGTGTATGAGAACAGCCTGGATTGGGACGCTACCTGACCCAATCAGGCTTGGACCACATCCGACTCAGATCTTGGGTTGGGCCTCAGTTACGGAACCAAGTGGACCTGTGAAGACTTCTAGTGTTCAATAATGTTGCAAAATTTAAAAAAAAAAGAGCTTAATTGGCATTTATAAGCTCTGCCCCCACCATGAATCATCAGCCTTGATGTTATTCAGATATTTCAGAACAAAATCCATCTAATAGACCTACAGCTATTCCCCCATGAGCTGGCTCGTAAGTAGCCTCATATCACCGCAAAAACCCAAGGACAGTCTTAACTTTCCCCCCTGACTTCCACTCCCTCTCTCCAATCTGTAAGTCACTATCAAAGATCATTGAGCCATGCATCTCAATGAGGGCCAGATTGATTGGTTGGAGCGAGGCGGAGGCAGCAGGGTTCGATCTTTGCCCTCAGGTCCTGAGAAGGGAAATATGGTCACAGGGACACAGTCGCGCAGCTACCCAGTCGACTCTCCATCAACGAGATGATTGGACGCACACATGCTGAGCCACGCCCGCACCCGATGGAACAATTGTAGTGACTAATGGAGAAGATGAGAGAGAGAGAGGAATTGGGGGTTTGTGCGCTGATTGACCCGTGGTCAGAGAGGTTATGTCCATTGATCTGTAGGGCAGAAGAAAAGGGCTTTGGCCTGAGGTGCTTCAGAATGAGTCTATTTGGGGTTTAGGATTCCTGTCCGTTCCCACCAGGAGCTTTTTCATCATCTGACTCCTCGGGACTTACAGCTGCCGTCTCCCGTTGTCCACATAATGCACAGAGCACTACAGAGGCCAAAGGCCAATCAATGTTCTACAAGAGGTTGATACAGATCTTATTAGTCAATGAATGATCATTAGTGGTCTAACGAGGCATTGATTTGTGCAAGGGCCAAAGGTTGCGGTGGTTGTGGTGAGTGTCTTTAATACATTAAACACAATTGATTGCAGAGTAGAAGGGATATTTTTGAAGGATGCTGGAATTAGATCGGACAGTGAGAGATTTGAGGTCAAGCCAGGAGAGGGAGTGTGCCTTCATGGTTAGGACTGAACACGGATCCGAGCAGCACATTTGCGTTTTGTGTATTACCGGTGTAGCAATTCTGCAATTAATAAAAAGCAGATATCTAGAAGTAAGTCAAAGGCAGCTAAACTTGCTGTTTCAAAGGCTGGAGCAGCAGCCCTTTGAAAGCTGAGGAAATGACTCTGCTCATAGCAGATGTGTTACTACAGGGCCTATTATGTTGCTCATTAAATACCCAACCTCTCAATAGGCCATTATTTCCCCAATAAAAAACAAACGGCGGCCTGCATACTTTCCCCTCTCCCCCCTCCGCTTCAGAGGTTAGTTCTACCTCACAGACGGCAAAAAAGCCTGACTAATATCCTGCATGTGATGCTTTTAAATAGGAAGCAGGCCGCGGGATAGGGTGGGGTACAGGTGTGGCAGGAGCCAATGGCTTTTATAGCCCTCCATCTCCTCTGAAAGTGTGCCAAGGACCTGCCTCCACAACCCACCGCTGCAGTGTTAGCCGCCAAGCGTTAACTTCACTCCCCCCGCCAATCTCTACATGCCTACTGGTTATATAGAGTCTGTGCTTGTTACGACTTTATAGAGGGATTTCTGATGTGCTTAGAGAATTGTTTGATGATTGGGATAATGATGCCAGTTGGAGTGAGTTGTCTCAGCACTTTATCGCCAGTGAACACAGAGAGAAAAACAGACCCAGCCAGCCGGCGCAAAACGAGCTCCACATCCTCCACATCCTCCCCTGGACGCTCGCTCGCATACGTCCCCTGCCATTCAAAGCCGTCCAATCCTCCTCACGTCAATCATAATTATACCACGTCCACAGGTTTGTCACCGGGGGGACGTTCGTCACCATGTCTCCCCTGCAGAACAGCCTTTTCATGCCCCAGCATAATGTCAGCGGGTGACATCCAGGCCTGATGTGATGTGGCATTCACTAAAGGTCACGTTAGGCATCTCCGCTCCGTCTGCATCAGCAGAACTGGCAGCCGTCATATGGGCGCTGGCATCGGCCATTACCCAAGCCCTCGGGGGGACTCGGCGCTTTAAGGATTTGTCAGCGGGATTCTGATCTCTCTGTTGCAGTGGCGAACACTGAACGCGGGACAGTCTTGACGCAGAACAACAGAAACTGGATTTGACCATCAATCACATCAACGGGGACGAGGAGGACGCCGATATCTTGTTTGTTTTCAAAAACATGAACTTTACTATCTCGTGATGCTCTTGATAGTGGAGACGGGGCGCAGACATATCGCAGCGCTCTGATGGGTTATTCGCCCCAGGGGTGTGTTCTCTTCAAATCCACGGGGAGATAAGAGATTGTATTGAGGCTAATCTGTGTGATTCCTTCCTGAAAATATGCTTTTTTTAACTGATTTATTTTCCATGACAATACATTTGTTTTAGGTTTTCCATTCTAGTCTACAGTGGTGCTTTTATTTTATTGTGAAAATAGTTTAAATAGGGATAAAAATGAGATTATGCCTTTCATCGGAGCAAGACTTGAATATGGCCAAAGAGGCATCCTCCCAAGTGGGAACAGTAAAGTGAAGTGAAGAGAGCAAATGGCAGCTGGACAACGGCTAGACATCCAGGAAAGGAGGTCTTGAACTGGCGAGACACAAAGACAGAAAAAGGAAACAATCAGAGACACAGAGACAGTGAATCCATTAGGAGATGAGCCAGTCAAACTCAGCACAGCCGGGCGAGAGAGCGCCAATCCGTCCGAGCCAGTTGCCGTAGTGAGGGAACAGTTAACAAGCCCCACAGGCAGGTTTTACAGCCCCCTGTTGTGTGTCTGAGACCCCCCAGGCTGAAGAGGGGCTGAGGCTGACTGATACTGACAGGGTTTATGTGGGCGGGGGCGGAGGGCAGCGGGGGGGATGGAGACGTGTAAAAAGGTGGTCATGAACCAACGACTGTCACTTATGAGAGCGCAGCACAAGCTCAGCAAAAGCATGCACACACACACTCATCCATACATCCAAACATGCTCCCACATAATTAAATCTGATGTTTGTGTGGAGCAGAGGTGAAGGGTGGGGGGTGGGGGAGGCTGTAGTCGGAG
>CAKAOI010016667.1:20968-69507 GCA_916701655.1 Sebastiscus albofasciatus
GAGGGCCCCTTATCCAAAAAGTGGACCAATAAAACACCTGAAAATCAAATCCCATTGCTCTTATCGCGGCGCCATTCAGAGACGTTATCTGTGCAGGTAATGTGGTTATAAATTCAATTTCAGCCCAGAGATTTCATTGTTTACTGATGCCTGCATGTTCCGGGCGGCAGAGCGCAGAAAGCCCGGGAACGTTCGATGCGTGTCGGGAAAAGTCATTTAGGCTTCCGCGAGGGGATGCAAAAAAGGCGAGAGAGAGCGAGAGAGAGGGGTGAAACCAGGAGAGCTGTCACTCTCCCAAGGACACCTGACTCCGCTTTCTATTTTCCACCCCATGTTTTATTTAGAGGCCATTTTGTCCTATTTGGTTCCTCATTACGGGGGCTCATAGCTCAACTGATGTCAGGGGACGGCACTTGCCGACAGACATCGGCGTCTGAGCTTGTCATGTCGCTGGTCATTTGGAGTGGAGCTGGGGGAAAGTGTTGGTCCAGTGTTTGGATAATAAGCTCCTGAAGGAAGTTCAGTCCACCGGGCTCCACACTGAGGGGAAACTGTCAAAAATACTAATCTGTTTGTAATGTTCTGTATTAAAACGTGTAATATTGTGATTGCCAGCCTCGTCATTTGTTTTCCCTTGACTGTGCAGAGATGGGAAATTAGGTGCATCTTGCCTACTAGCTCTCTCCGTGTGTGATTGATGGCTTTCAGGAGTAAATCACCTCATCTACTAGGTAAAATCTTGATATAGTAGAGCTCCTCAGGCTCCCAGCTGGCTGCTTATGGCAGTAATCCATCAGTGGGGCCCAATGGGCCGAGTGGCCCTCCTGGGTAATGTTCCTATTGACAGCCTATGATGTCAACACACTGACAGCAGGGGGCCATAGCAGTCTGTCTGTGTGTTTATGTGTGTGTGTAACCTTATTTTACTCTCACTGCCACAGATAGGTCTACTGAACATACAAACACACACGGTGAAGGCAGTTCTCAACTACTAAAACCTAACTATGAGCTAAATGAGCCGAGGTGTTACGGTGGTCTAGTGGCAACATCCCCAGTTAGTTTGAGTCCAGTTGAGGCCTTTGTTGAATACTTACTGCTATCTAATGCAGGCAAAATACCCTAAAGTGTAATACAAAAAAGTAACTTAAAGGAACAGTGTGTAGGATTTGGTGGCATCTAATAGTGTGGTTGCAGATTGCAACCAACTGAGTACCCCTCCGCTCGCTCCTTCCTTTCCAAGACTGCAGTGACGTGAGTGCAAAACTGTGATGACACCGTTCACCTCGCTCAGAGGCCATCCTTACCATACTAACACTACTTTAGGAGCAACAGAAGTCAGACTGCGGCTGGCGGTACCACGGTTTTGCACTCTGCAGATCGCATTATTGCAGTTTTACAAGCGTGTCGGAGAAGCACGGTGGCCTTCGGGTAACCTAAAAACGTGAAAGCCTCTCTCTAGAGCCAGTGTTTGGTTTGTCCATTCTGGGCTACTGTAGAAACATGGCGGAGCAACATAGCAGACTTCGTGAAGAGGACCCACTCCGTATGTAGATATGAAGGGCTCATTCTAAGCTAACGAAAACACAACGATTCTTAGTTTCAGCTGATTATACACTAATGAAAACATAGTCATTAATATTATGTTCCATTTTAACTTCTGTTCATTGTAATGCACAAATCTGATGTTTTTTAAGATTTTTTTTGTTCTTTATATGTAAATGTCTGCAGGTATGCACAGTGAAGCATTTTTTTTTAGGAATTAAAGTCAAAGTAAAGGCTATATGTAAAAAAGGGAAACATCTAATGAGTACTGAATAAAAGATTATTCACCACATAAACTGTTATATTCTCTGTATCACAGAACATCTTTTCATAGCCTCAAACACCAAGCCAGTAGGGCTGTGTATTGGCAAGAATCTGGTGATACGATACGTATCATGATTTTATGCAATCAGAACAGTGTGATCTACTACTTCAAGAGGACACATACACTGAGAGGGCACATCTCTTTGCAAATTAAATAAAGTATTGACTGAGTTAATCTTTGCATATACACTATTAATTGAAAATGTTTTTGAGAATCAATACAGTATCACAAAATATTGTGATACTCAATATTATCAATATTTTCTTACATCCCTACAAGCCAACATGAAAAAGTCATGATACCGTTTTTCCTGTGACACCTCTTTTAATTGTCTCACTCTCCTTATTCTCCAGGCAAAGTGAAGGCTCTCTATGACGCTCAGGCCCCAGTGTGTCCAGTCTGCCAGGCCATCCTGCGACCAGGAGAGCTGCAAGAACACATGGAGCAGGAGCTGACCAAGCTGGCCCAGATACAAATCAGGTATCAGGATCTGATTTCACTCCATTCACATCCTTATTTATCATCATGCCACCAAGTGGTTTTATCCAGAAATCTCCTAACGCTACCATCGAGAATCACGTCTTCACGTCCTCCCTCAAACCATTTTCTTTTTTCTTCCTCCATTTATCCATTTGTCATTTTCTTCCTGTTTTGCATCCCAGACTTATTTCTGTTCAGCTTTCAGGTGATAATAAACGTTGACAGATTTTGTAGCCAGAGGGACACCCCCCCCCCCAACCCTCCCTCCCCTTCAGGTGGTATCTCCTGTCTTCTCTGTCACCTGCGTGCAGTGTTTACAAGCTCCCTCATTGTTCCCTACATATTTCATATTACAGCCTCCGGCCTCGAGGCGACCAATCACACAGCGGGTGGATAATGCCCTGCTAATGGTTGCTTTGAGCCCTACACACACACACATACACACACACACACATACAGACACACGCACATTACCTGCTGCTTAGACCAGAAGAATGATTCCTCCAATAAAGACATTACACTCCAAATCTGCTTAACGACCGCTCCGTGGACAGTAATGGTTTCAAATTGAACTTGGCCCACGGGGACACTATGTGTGTGTGTGTGTGTGTGTGTGTGTGTGTGTGTGGGTGTACAGTATCTGTGTGATAGACATAAAGTGAGAAAGAGTAAAATGAGGTTACACACGAACTCAGACACAAATTCAGACAAGATAAAAGCCGAGCGTATTTACGAGATGACATTTAAGAGACAATATTGTGTTTGTATATTTTGTATATTATATTATCTGTATTATATGCCTCTCTTGTCTCTGCAGTGTCACTCCAGTGCAGCACAACCACCTCATCAGGACGCCGAAGGTAAACGGTTGATACCCTCGTTTAAAGTTTAAATAGAACACAGCAGCTGTAATGATCCTTCCTTTGACTCTCTCTTCTTTCTCCTTTTCTCTGTCCAGTCTCTGTCGCTCTCTCTTCATATCAAGCGTGAAGGAGGTTCTCCCACCTCGCCACCTCGAACATCTGAGGATGCCCACTCCGACCGGTACCAGGTGAGGTTAAAAAAAGAACTAAACCAGTATCAGATTATCAGGAGGTTCATATTTACACAGTGACATGATTGTACACATTTTCACTGGAGCTCAAATTCTTTCTTTTTTTTGTGATAAAATATTTAATTGGTTTTAAAGATATGCATTGGAAATTATTAACAAAGAAAATTACATAATTCAAAACAAAACTATAATTGAAAAAAATAAAAATAAAATTATTACTAATAATTAAAATAAATTAATGAATTAATAAAAATAATAATAATAATAATGGCAACTCCCACCCCCAAATAGATATCCATGTAATACACTCTGGGATGTGTTATGATAAAGTAAAGTTACATAAATTCTTGGATTTTACTTAAGGCTCCAGTCCAGATAAGATAGTTTTCTCTTTAGCACCATGCATCCTAGCTACTGAAAGTTCCATACTTACATCAAGATAATAGATAACCAATAAGATTTCGTATACGTTTTTGATGTTGTGATAGATTTAGTAAGGACAAATCATGAAGGAGCCATACAGTAGGGGTGCATGGCACTACATAATTGAAAACATTTATCAAAAAGGAGCTCAGATTTAAGTAAAAATGTATAAATCCACCTTCTTCCTCTAAAGATGTACAGAAACCTATTTATGTAATATGTTATTTATGTTATTTGTCAGGTTCATACTGCCTGTAATTACTGAGTGAATGTTACGGTTACTGTGTGAAATCTTTAGAGAGTTTTCCCTGAATTTTATATGCGTCACTTCCAAACATGTGTACTGATACTTCTGATTAGTGCACTATAAGAGCACTGGTTAACTAGTAGTATCATAAAAACTGTTTTTTTCCTGTTGTGGTGCCGGTGACTCACTCGTTTTATGGTCTGGAGTTGATCAAATACGCCGCTAACACTCAACACGTCACTTAAAAGGGCTAATAGGTTCATCAGGAGTCAAGTCAATTTCATTTTTATAGTTTAAAAACACAAGTTTGTTTCGAAGTGCTTTATAAACTCTCGATAAGGAAAAATTCCACAAAAGTGCGAATGTGTTACTTGATGACATCACCACATTACAGAGGAAAAAGCAGGACTTCAAGCGCGGCGTTTCAGGCAGTTCAGGAGCAGTGTTTCTGTGAGAATAACTCCCTTTGGCGTGGACTTTGGGCTTTGTAACTTTGCTGACCTTTTACATGCACAAAAAAACTACATAACACACTGAAGGAAAGGGAAAAAGCACAAAAGCATAATCTCATAATCCTCTTTAAGGCTCTCGAATAGGCCATCTATGCTCTCTAATAAAGGTGACTATAGTAACAAGTGTTATCCATGACAAGCACAAGCAATGAAGACATCCAATGTGTTGATATTGTACTGGTGTCGACTGTGCTGCTGTTCATTTATTCCAGTAGAAATGTGAATGAAAGATATTGTTTGAATCCTACTTAAAAATATGAAACCTTCTGATGTCATTCTTTCTGTGTGTTGCAGACGTTTCTCCGTGTGCGGGCCAACAGACACACAAGACTAAATGGTACGTCGATGCATGCAGAGTGGACTAAATGTTGTGCTTCATTGCTGTTCAGTACAGTAGACTGTATCAGGTCTGCTGTTTTAAATGGCACTGATTTTTTTTTAAGTAAGGAGTCAGTTTTTTAAAAACATTCTAGTTTCTTTTGTTCACCCTGATGCGACCAGTTATGTGTTACGTCCCCTCACCCCTCACCAGTCGTTCAGATATCACCCTTTTTTCCCACACCATCTCACGCCGGCCTAGCGCCCACACGAGCAGAGGAGCTATTAACCTTTCAACTTTGACCTCTTGATATGTTAACAGTCGATGACCTCTGCTGGTGCAGGTGCTACGTCAAATCCGCCCCATTACGCCCCCACAGCGCAGGAGCCCACCTAGACTGCACACAAGCTGGTAAGATGCACCGAGAAGCACTTTTATTATCATTATCACGTTTAAAAAAAAAGGTTATGACTTTCTAATAAAGGGCTCATAGGCTGTAACAAATGGTTTTATCAATGGTCAATAAATTATTTACTAATTGCCACTGTCTAATGAAAACCATGTATCTCCAAAATGACACTTGCCGTTATAAAAGTTAGTCTGCAACTAAGGATTACTTTCATTGTCAAGTAATCTGTTGATTATTTTCTCGATTAATCGATTAGTTTTTTGGTCTATAAAATGTCAGAAAAAGGTGAAAAATGTCAAACAGTGTTTCTCAAAGTCCAAGATAACGTCTTCAAATGACTTGTTTTGTCCACAACTCAAAGATATTCAGTTTACTGTCATAGAGAAGTAAAGAAACCAGAAAATATTCACATTTAAGGAAGCTGAAATCAGAGAATTTTGACTTTTTTTTCTTAAAAAAATCATTCAAACCGATTAATCTATTATCAAAATAGTTGGTGATTAATTTAATAGTTGATAACTAATCAATTAACCGTTGCAGCTCTAAAATGTTAAATGTCATTAATAAAGCGTTGCCACCATCACATGATGATCTAAAGAACAATTTAAAGGGGGATGAACACCAGGTGATGAGATTTTTCACAACCTGGCAACCCAAAACTCGCTCTTATTAATGGCTTAAAACTAATCTACCAGTAATAAAGCCATTACTTACAGCTTATAAACACTTTATCAAGGATGCCTTATCAGAAAGTGGTACCAAAAAAGATTAATAAAAGTATAAATAAACAGTAATAAAACAACTATATCATTTTATTTTCTTTCCAACATGGTCTGCAACAGTCTAACGATTTAAAAAGTGATATAATAGAGTCTCTGCACTGATAAAGACGTGTAGACGTACAGAAGCTGCGGCTGACACTGCAGACATCTTACTGCTGTTATTATTAACGCTGAGATTCTCCAGCTCTTAGCTGACTCTTCAAACTGCCAGAGCTGTCGAGGTCTGTTAGCCTTTATTGGGCCTTATAACAGGACAGCATAATGAGCTTCTAAATACATGTCAGGGAGGAAAACGAAGAAGAGAGGAGGAGGAGGAGGTGGAGGAGGGGGCTCCTCTGTTGATTAATCAACCTCTCTCTCTCCTCTCTCTGTTTGATGAGCTCTTCCTCATCTATGACCGTCTCTTTAACCCTCATTATGTTCGCTGGGATGGCGGCGCTCGGGTCACGGCCACCAGCTCTCTGTGTGTCCCCCCCACTGTCATCCAGCGGGAATTAGAGGGCCCTAAAACTTAATGTCCCCTTATGCAATCTGCAGTCAGTCAGGTCACAGTGGGAGAGGAGGTGCAGTTGGTGTTCTGCCGTGTTAACTTTTATATCAGAGAGGAGAGAGGGGGGATGACAGGACGGGGATGGGAGGAATGTTTTGGATCCACTGATGAAAAAACCTGCAGTTGTCGCTTATATAAAGTCCACATCTGAGTTTTCTGGCTCTTTTTGTGTAATTGCACCGCAGGTTCTGTGTGTGAATGTGGTCGACTTGTTCTGTGATTCTGTTACAGGCTGATCCACATATAAACTGTACAGTTTTTAAAGGGGATACATCACGAAAAACTCACTTTGTCAGTGCTTGTTCACATACATTTGAGTATCTGGAGTGCCTACCAACACAAAACTGTGAAATAAAACAACCCAGTCAGTTGTTTGTGGGCTTTCTAGATTATAAAACATGTGATTCAACAAGCCATTGAGATTTGGCTCCCCTTCCTATGTCACAGGCAGGCTCATTAGAATATTTCGCCCACGGCTTGAGAACTACCTTTGCAAAGGTGCGCCATTTTTCTCGCATGTCAATCAGAGCGGACTGGGCTTTTTCAGGAGGGGGTCTTGAAGAGACAGGCACTAAAACGGAGCGTTTCAGACAGAGGGTGAATACGGGTATACTCAGACAGACAGTATGAGAAAAATAAAGTGTTTTTTGAACACCAAAGCATGCAAACATGTTCTAGTAGAAACCCAAAATACAAGTATAAACCTGAAAATGAGCATGATATGTCCCCTTTAAAAAGAGCTCAAACTATTTTTGAATGTTGTTGCTGTCGGTCGAGCTCAAGTATCATCACCCATCATGTTCCGAATGTGTTCATTTAAAGTGGATGTTATTGTTTAACACTACTTATCATAGAAAAGTGGATATTGTTGCAATAGTTTAAGACATAATGATCCTGAAACCTGTCAGTGTTTAGGTCTCTTATTTTAATGTTTTCAATAGGCTTGGTGCCACTCTCGCACCAAGTGCATGCTCATGGAGAATCTCCTGTTGGGTCTCTAAATCATAGAGTATAGAGAGTACGGTCTAGACCTGCTCTATATGAAAAGTATCTCGAGACAACTTCTGTTATGATTTGATGCTATATAAAAATAAATTTAATTAAATTGGTCAGGGTTGACATTTTTTTCTTTCCACAGTTTCAACAAGGCATCCATTACATTAAGCTATGTATTATGTTTATATCCATCTTAAACTCAAATGTATTGTTTTTTAACAAATTTAAATTTTACCCCTTATTGGGAATCACTGGTGTACATTGTCAAAATGTAAAAATGAATAAAAACTTAAATGGCAGAAGTAAAGAAATGAGCTCAGAAGATCACACGGTGGTATAAATTAACATGAAGATTATGTTTTTCTGGCATTTTTGTAGTTCATCACATAAACACGTAAAAAAAATTAAAAATCTTGCAATTAATAAAAAAAAAATAGCTAAAAATTTAAATAATTCATTGGGGTGGTGAGCGGGGCTGAACCTTATGTTTCAAGGCCCTCTTCAGGGTTATTATGTTTTCTTTTAATTTCTTGACTTAGAAAAAAAAAATGCAATATAGTGTAACTTTAAACTGCAACAGTGCTCCAGTTGAGTGGTGCAACTTGTTTTATAGTGTACCCAGATTTAAACCTTAATATCTTAATGGCACTTCTAATGTGTATCATCAGTGTAAGCATTAATAAAAACCCTGAGACAGAGACAGGACTTTCATAGCAGGGTGATTGGCCAATGGGGGAAATGCACCCAGCTGCTCCCAACTATCAGTCAGGAGCCGGCCCCACATCCTGCACACCACGTGATCTGAATCACTTGCTAATTACCTCAGGAGTCAGTCAAAATGAATGTGGAAAAAAAATATGTTTACGAAGATACGATCCCCAGAAAATGGGTGACTGCTACATGTGAAAGTTGTGTTTTTGATGATAAGTTGTACGAAACTATTAACTACATCGCAAAGGAAGACTTAAATAAAATATAAATTTAGGATGAGAAAAAAAAGAGCCTCCCCTGATCTCCTAAAAAAAGTTCGACAACCTTCAGCCAAAAGAAAAAATACAATACCCTCCCTCCTATATACTTTTCTCTGTGACTTCCACCACAAACTGATGCCTGTTTCTGACCTCCCTAGTGTTTTTGTGGGAGAAATACACATTTCTACATGGAAAATATTTGGATTTTACTGTAAGACACAGAGCGCATGTCACAAAATGTCATGGGATCAGGCTCCTTATTCAATCTGCTGTCAGGAATAAAGGAACTTTGTGTGCAATCTGAGAGTTCAAAATCATAAAGGGACCATCTTAAGTCACTGTGACCTGCTTTTAAAGTATCTCATCTCATCTTTGTCTTTCATCTCATTGTCTGTTCCCAGTCAGGATCGGAAAGCTGAAGAGGAGGAAACATGAAGATGGACAGGTGAGTGTGTTTTATATTTTTTTTCCAAAGAAGACAGATGAAAATCTTTGTTTCCTTGACATTTTTATTGTAATCGTAGACGAGTCCCACCACTGTTGACTGCTTTTGTTCACGTAGCATCAGGGTCACTGTCAGCTCTCTGCAGTGTATCCATGTGAAAACACCACCGGCGTTGGTTCACAGCTATGACAACACAGAAGCAGATACGTAGCTGGAGGCTACGGGAGGCATATGGACATATTCACCAAGACAATGATATTACTTTATGTTTCTGTGTGTGTGTGTGTGTTTTAGGAGGGTTCAGCAGACTTGGCGCCGTTGCAGGACGAGTGGAATGAGAGGAGAAGGATGCAGATGTCATCTATAGTGGGAGGGTTTAAAGGTAAGAATAAATGCGTGCGTGTCATAAGTGTGTGTGCGTGCCATCGACGTACCCATGTGTGTGATCTTGCTCAGTGGAGGGTGAATGATGTGACTGAGTGACAGCTGAAAAACCACTGAACTTTTCAGTCCAGATTACAGCGGAGCAAGATGCCTTGAAGGTTAGATTTTAAGTAACGGTTTCTTTTACCCGAGAAAGAAGCTCTGACCTGCAGACTTGTTACACGCTGACTGACGGCAACAAGCATAACATTCACCTTATTGTGACCTCAGAAATAAGAACGTCACGCTCTCTCTCTCTCTTTCTTTCTTGCTACTTTTTACAAGCAACTCCACACCACAGCTGTTTCAACCATCACAATGTGTTTTGATTGTTCTTGTGAATCTGTCTCCTCAGGTGCAGTGCTGGTGAGCACAACTTCTAAAGAGTGTCGAGACAGTGACGCAGACCTGGACGTAGATGGAGACGACACTCTGGAGTACGGCAGAGCGCAGTATCCTGTAACACAGCAGCAGCAGCAGCAGCAACACTGTATTTTACTGTGTATTTGAGTTCATAGTGGAGTGAGAAGAATAGGAAAGAAATTCTAACTATCCACATTTTGGAATCAATCATGCAGGGGTGTGTATCACCAGAGGCCCAACGATACGATATTATCACAACACTTAAGTCATGATACGATCTTATTGTGATTTCAAACTTTTTTTTATGCTGAGTATTATGATAAGATATATGGCGATATATTGTGATTAATTACCTTTTTTCAACTGCAAATTATGCAGTTTGTCAACATCTGTTTTCACTCTGTTCATCTCAGAGTTTTCATTCACATATCTTGAGGTCAGAGGTCAAGGGACCCCTTTGAAAATGACCACGACAGTTTTTCCTCACCAAAATTTAGCGCAACTTTGGAGCGTTACTTGTCCAATCATTCTTCCTGACAAGTTAACATGATATTGGTTGGTACCAATCAATTCTATAGGTTTTCTAGTTTCATATGATACCAGTATCTTCACTCTAGCTTTAGGACTAACCCCGTTACAACCTCTGAAAGACAGAATAGCGGTCAGGCCCCCAGGTTAATAGTTTATATGATAAAAGATCGATATTTGACGTCTGTGTATTGATACAATATTGACACACAAAATATTGTGAAACTATGCTGTATCGATTTTTTCCCCTCCCCTACAATCATGTGGAGAACAATGCTGTCTTGAAAAGTTGGCTTACAAACTCTTTAACTTTTAGACAAACTTTTAGTCAATTTATAAATAAGATAAGTGTCCTACTTATTGTTATGCTTGTGTTGTTCGGTGTTTCCTGACCTTTGTTCTCAGATACACAGAGACAGATGTGATCCCCTGCTCAGGAGAAAGCTCCAAGGAGACAACAGTGAAGTATGTATCCCACCTGATCATTCACAGTGGATGTTCAATTAGATATGGAAATCATCATTTAATCTATTCCTTACTATTTATCACAGGTGATTTTTCTTTCAATCTTTTATGTTTTTTGGCTTTTAAATGACTGTTTTGTTATATTTTTTCAGCAGTACATTGCCTGACTCCAGAGTAAGCCTAGAGTTTTCCAAATGGTCAAACGATGGTGAGTTAAGTAAACTCTGAATGAATGAAATGATTAAATAAGGAAAAAAATATGAATCGTGTAAGAAGATGCTTCTCTTATGTATTTATCTGTTTTCATTTGTCTGTTCACTCAGGGAGTCCATCTACCAGCAGTGGAGAGAAAGTGGACAGCAGCATCGCTGGTCTCCCCAAAACCTGCAAAAACTCTGAGATAGAGACGTGAGTTTATCACTCGGAGTTTACAGTTCACAGCAAACATGATTAAGTCATGTTTCTCTGTTGTTGGTTTTACATTGTAGTTACTTTAGCGCCATACAGACGCTAAAGGGAGCCTTGTGTCCTGGGAATGAGAACAGACTGGGATATTATAATAATACAATAAAAAGTATTTTCTTCTCTCAATTAATAAAGTTCTTGCACACAATACCGTCCTTTGAGTAAATTATTCCTCTTTGTCAGTCAGTTATTTGTCAGTCTACTATATCTGTCACCACATACTGCTCAAGTCTCTTTGTGTGATTCATATAAAGTTTTTATTTTTGTGTAAACTCACATGGTTTGGGCTCCAGAACTGAAACCAAGTTAAAAAATCAATCAAAAAAATCACGGGTCATGCAAAGAGAGTGAGAGTAAGGTAGGTCATATGTAGTGAATCCCAGGTGTTAAAATCAGGTGTGAATCAGCCAATCAGAGCTGAGGAAGTGATTCCATCCCTCACTGTAAAGTGTATTTTGGCGGCCGGGCTCTCTGTGTCGTATCAGTTCAGACTACCTGCCCCTGCTTCCGCCATCCTGATACACAATGCTATAGCAATGTGATGATGTCATCAATCAAGGTCACAGCAGGCGCGTACACACATTTCATCACACTTAATGCATCGTAGCCTGTCGGCCTCACCGTACAGTATGTTTGCACGTTTCCTGTAATTGTATCTATGTGTACGTCTATCTCTATGAGGACCCTGACACCTCACCCCCCTACCCTCACCTCACACACACACACACACACACACACACTCTCGGCCTATGATAAATGAGACAGCGAATGCAGGCAATGTGATTGCTGCTAAATTTCATGCTCAGTGTCCATGTTGGCCAGCGAATAATTTAATCTGTCTTCGATTTATAAATGACTCTCCAGTGTCTGCCTAACTCACGCACCCTCCCATCTCCCCTCCTGTTACCGTCCATGTGTGTGTGTGTGTGTGTGTGTGTGTGTGTGTGTGTGTGTGCAGGCTCTCGGAGGATTCCACGCTGACAACTCTGGATGCACTTAAAGCTCGGATACGGGATTTGGAGAAACAGTTGTCTAAAGGAGACAGATTTAAATGCCTCATCTGCATGGTGAGTAGGAGGCCGAATTAAATCAACAGAGCAGACACACAGAATAGAGATAACAGCGCAGTGATGCAGAAACTGGTGATGTTCCTGCAGGGACCTGTGTTTTTAGGCAATAAGTCAATAATATCAGTCATGTTTTTTCAATGGACTATACTGTAAATGTGATGTTGATGATGATATCTTGATTTGTATGTGTTGTCTTTTTTTTTTAAATACGGGAAACACTTTAATTAATATAATTAATAATCTTAGGTGACTCTGTTTGTTGACATGAAATTATAATTAATGAATTGTCAATTCTGTATTATATATTATGTATTATATTATAGATTGATGTACTGAAGTAGGGCTTGGCGATATGGAGAAAATAAAATATCACAATATTTTTGAACAAATACATCAATATCAATATTGCAACGATATTGTAGGGTTGACCATTGGTGCTTTTACAAAATATTTACACAATGAGATTTTTGACAAGTAATCATCAGTAATGTGGATATAATGACTAAGTGGATAAAGGCATATAATAGAACAGCTACAACAGTCTGTTAAGTTCAGAAAATTACATCACTTGGCTGTAATGCAGCCTTTAAAACCACGAAAAGACACTTATGCAATATTACGATATCCAAAATCTAAGACGAGATCATTATATAGATATAATATCGATATATTGCCCAGCCCCATACTGCATAAAAGCTCTGACGCCGATATGATTTTTTCAAACTAGTTTCCTCTAGTGCTGTAATGATTAGTCATTTAATCCAATAGTTGATCTACAGCTAATTAATAGACAATATTTTAACAATCAGTTAATCCTTAAATTGTGCAAAAATGCAATATTTGCTCATTCCAGATGTGAGGATTTGCTGCTTTCCTCTGTTTTATGTTATCATTTTACACTGTTGATTGAACACAGAAGTAGTAGAAGTATGTGAAGATATATCGTTGACCTTTGAGAACTTGTGATGAATGATTTTCACAACTTTATTTGCATTTTATAGATCAATTTATTAATAGAATAAAGGATTGATCTCTAATTTAAATAATCATTAGCTACAGCCCTTATTTATACAACAAAAATTGATGTTGTAGTTCAAATACAAACACATTAACAGCTCTATAACTTCACAAAAACATCATACAGTCAAAGCACAGTTTAATTATTTAATCACTGCTGTGTGCAAGTCGACCTTTGATCAGATAGGTGTACTCATGAATAAACTAATGTTGCAAACTCCATACTTTGACGGTTTTAAGGTGACGGACTTACCTTGCTCATTTTGATTGAACTTGTGAAGATAATTGCTAAAACAGTATGTATTTTTTTTTTATCATGTATTAAAACTGAAACAGTATAGCGGAATAAATCACTAAACACCCCAGATGGGCCCTTTCCTGTTGTTAAAAACGCTTCAATAGAAATTGATAGGACATCTTTTAATGCTCTTATTATAGTTTGACATGGACATCTAGTGGCAGCTTTATGTACTACATGCAAGGAATCCGATTGCTTATCTGAGTATGTTTCAAACCGTTCCCTTAGAACATCTAGTGCTGGCTTCCTCAGTGCACCAAACTTACAAACAGTACGATGAAGCAGCCTTCTGTCATTATAACAAAATCCCATCACAAAGACAAACAACTTCCATTTATTTTTATGATCTTGCTTTTAATTAATTCCACCTTTTTCTAACATCATTGTTATTATTTTATATTTATTTCATATTTCTCGTACTTGTTTTATGGTTTTATATCTTAAAATTGTTTTCACCATTATCAACTTGTTATTATTAATAGTATTATCCTATTTTGTATCTTTTTAGGATTCTATTATTTGTTGTTTTTGTATTTCTTGTGTCTCTCATTTTATGTTATGAAATGTGCTATATAAATAAGGTTTATTATTATTAATCATCACCTGTGTTTTCTCTCTGCAGGACACGTACACGACCCCTCTCACCTCCATCCAGTGCTGGCATGTTCACTGTGAGGAGTGTTGGCTTCGAACGCTGGTAAAACATCACATTTGTGATTTATTGATTCACATAAAAATGAAGTAGAATGATCAGAGTATGTTTAATAAAAGCCCATTTTTGTTTAATTTTTTTTTCTCCTTTTCTTTAGGGAGCAAAGAAGTTGTGTCCTCAGTGCAACACCATCACCTCGCCTGGAGACCTGAGGCGGGTCTTCCTGTGACGCAGCCGCTCACACAGCGAGGACGGGCTTCTTCTGTTTTTAACCAATCAGGGGTGGATTTGTGGGCAGCTGGCCTGTCGTAGACTCCCACCCTCCTTTTCCTCCTCCTCCTCCTCCTCCTCACACCTCTCTGGTCCTACTGTCAGTGTACTCCTAACATCCACTAACCCCTGACAATTCGAAGAACAGCAAGTGTGACCTTTGACCTTCCTTTACAGCCCTGTACAATAAAATCCCTGTTCCTGCTGCAACAGCAACCAGAGCAGAAGAAACCAACCGAGAGCTCAGGCACTGAAAAAAAAAAACGCTTTGGGACAATATTTATCGATTTTATAATCCTTTTTTTCTGTTTTATGAGGGGAAAAAATCACATGCAAAGCACATGTACATAGTTTTGTGTATGTTTGGATCGATGTGTGTGTGTGTGTGTGTTGACTAGCAGAACAACCCGACTGTATTTACTGTACAGAGTTTGTCTTTGCTTAGATCATTTATTATTTGTTTAGCTCCTGTAGAAACATTCAAAATAATCTCATTTTGTCTTTCTCACTGACGTGTTTCTTTGTATAGGGTCATTAAATCTAATTTTATCAATGTTACTACAATAAAACGTGTGTCTAAAAAGTTTCACAATGCATTTTATCTTTGGAGTTTAACATGAATATTCACCTGTTGAATGTATGGGATTTCTTTCATCTGGTGTTGTTTAAACCTGCCGACTTTATTAAGAAGTGGGTCGGTGCAGGATTAGTGAGGTAGAGCCCATCACAGCTCATCTGGAGTCGAGGGACACTAAACCCTGCTATTCTGAGCTTTTACTGCGTGAGGGACAGAAGACTACGAGGTTCAATCACAGAGAAGGAAATGCCACAAAAATCCTGAATTCATTATAGTTAATAGCAGGATGATGTCATTTAGAGTCCATCAGCAGTCAGCTGTTTTAGATTCAATGGCTTAATTCTTTTATGGTTTCCAAAATGTAACTCCGTTGTAGTGGGAACAGTGAAAGAGCACATATGTTTCCGTCATTCCCACCACTTTAACCTCCAGCGTGCTCTAGTGGCGCTGCTGAATAGACTGGTTGTACTAAGCAGCTTCCAGGTATGAATATGTGTAACTGGGTGTTCCTAAAACTATCCCGGATAAATACATTTTAAGATCCAACTCTGTGTAAAAGCGTTATATTGATAGTAATTACAGTATATTGACCTCCTTAAAGGTAAACAATGTATAACATTTAGAGGGATCTATTGGCAGAAATGGAATATAATATTAATAAGTATGTTTTCTTCAGTGTATAATCACCTGAAAATAAGAATTGTTTTCGTTAACTTAGAATGAGTCATTTATATCTACATACAGCAGGTCCTCTTCACGGAGTTGGCCTCCATGTTTCTACAGTAGCCCAGAACGGACAAACCAAACTCTGGCTCTAAACAGGGACATTGAGGTTTTCTCGTTGACCACCATAGTTCTCCTTCACGCTTGGCACACGGGAGAGGCTTCAGTTGGTTGCAATCTGCAACCTCACCACTAGATGCCGCTGATCTTACATACTGCACCTTTAATTTTAACCTGCTTTTCCTTTCAAAGCTGAAATCCCAAAACCTGGTGCTTAAGCAACATGGCTCCCTAATAACTTCTCTAGTAAATGCACAAACAGCTTCTGCAGCAGTGTGCACGATCATTTGTTTATGAAAATGTTCGACCTTGCCCACACGGTCTTGTGACCTGCTCGAGGTGTGAGCTGTACGGACGGCGTGGATAAAAACAAGCCAACATGCACGCATGTGATTGGTTCACTGAGCTGAAGGGAGGTGGTGGTAATTCAGACTGACAGTGAGCAGCTTCAGTGAATCACACACACACATCCACACACACACACTCATTGTAGTCCATTGAGAAGCCTGTAGCTGAGGAATCATCTGCTATTGAACGTTTCTACGACACAGACGGTGTGAGGAAAGGTAAGGAGGATTTTTTTTAACCACACAAGACATTACTACTTAACAGACATTCAATTGCTAATGTGATTAGTTTGAGTTCAGGGGCAAACCTCAACTAAAACTATAGGAAAGCTGCATTATAATTGTATTGCACTGTAGAGCTCAAGTACAGTCATACTGCAGATTCATAATATATGTTTGAACAGTATTTGTTTGTTTGAATGTGCAGTAAATGTAAAGTCATTGAGGAAATCTTGCATTAAGGCAACACTTAACATACTAAAATAGTACTTTAGATGATTACAAATAGTTTGTAATCTGTTAAAAACAGTTTTTCTGAGTGCTGAAATATTAACAAGCTTGAGAAAAGGAAGAATAGTTTGTGATTTTATTGCTCTCTTTGGCTGTTTTTATCAAAAACTGCAGGTGAAACAAGTGAATAATTCATAATACCAAGATGTTGAAGGAAGAGGTTGGATGTTTTTTACTGTTACAGACTTTGACTGTATTATCAAGTAATTGTACTAATGGGGGATTCTGAATGACTTGATTCAGCAGTGCCCCTAAAATATCATCATCTCTTTAGCGCAGCAGGTAAATGGGTCACCTGTCTCGGACCCTTCGTGCCGCCTGGCCCAGATCCAATTAATCCTGCCGGCTGACCTGCCATGACTTCATTAACAGGCACTCTTAACATTAACCTCCTCCGGGCCTCTGGCTGTCTGAGGAGTCAGCAATTAGGATGTATTTAAATATTTCAATTAAGGAAATATAAAGTAGAAAGTGTCAATTAATTATAAAACCATAATGATGTAAGAGCAAAGGTCTGCTTTTAGCCCGGTGTGTGTGTGTGTTGGGATGTTTCCTCCTGACAGTGTAGTGGTTAAGAGGATTAACTTTACTGCACCTTCGACCATTTTGCAGAGTAGTTGCTGAGCTTTATAATAGAAATGGGTCAAAAATCACTCATTCCAAATCACTTTTTTGAATAAAATGTTTCACACTAATATGCCCTGTATCCTATTTTAGAAGTGGTTGCCCCACCTTTAACACTGCTGGCACAAAACATCTGAATTTAATCTGCTCTGGACTAAAAAAAACTCCCTCTGTCCCCGTCTTTCCACCGTCTGTCTCAGAACAATGTCAGGACCAAGGCCCCTTGTGCTGAGCGGCCCCTCCGGAGCCGGGAAGAGCACTCTGATGAAGAGGCTGATGAAGGATCACGAGGGCATCTTCGGGTTCAGTGTGTCACGTAAGTTTGTGTACCAACTGGTTGTTGGCCTCTGTCATGACAGTGGTTCAAACAGTGACTCCTGTTCTACTTCCTTCTCAGACAGGAGTCACCTGCCAATAGATTCTGTGTTATATCAGTAAATCTTTTAATCCTGATACTTTTTGCAGCGATTTCACTTTAACGTCTATCAAAAGATGATTCATTTTCTTATTTATGGATGGGTTTTAATGATGAAATCCTCTCCTCACAGACACAACAAGAAACCCTCGACCAGGAGAGGAAGATGGCAAAGGTACAGTCAAAATAGACAGTTGTTGGTGACACCTTTTAGCACCTTCACACTGTAGTAGGACCATCATGCTCTATGATTGTCACATAGACTGTATATAAAGATGGACGACATGACAGCACTCCAAAAGTGAAGCCAAAACAACTCAATCGCCCCCTGGTGGCTGGCTGCAGTATAGGTCATACATCCCACCTCCTCCATGTTAGTGGATGGGTAATTCTTATCACGCTTATGTATGTTCAAGTATTCATTTTTCTCATAAGTTTAGTTTTAATTAGTTATTTGATGCTACTTGCCACTTGGTCAGCGCCCCTCGACATCGGAGGACGACGCACGATGTAACCCTCTTGTGTTACTTTTGGATGGACCAGAGACGACGTGCCAATATGCGCTTGTTACATGCATAGTGTCCTTTAAAATTAAACTGACTAACCTCACTAACTCGTGACTCGATTCACCTGATTCAACGAACTGATGATACCGTCGAGTCATGTGGCTTATGACTGTCGTGACGGAATAAGTCAACGTTACTTTTAGTTTCACATGGGACACGAACAGCGGTCTCCTGGTTGAAAGTGTTGTGTTTGTTTAACCCCTCTCCCATCCTTAGTGGACTCTCACACTATTAATACTGCGCCACTTGTTCCGACCGTCGAAAAAAGCTGCGGGTGGGTTGGAGTTGGATTGGAGTTTGTTGGAAAACCTGGTTCGTCACATACTGTTGCTAAAGGGCGCCTCCGTGCGTCGGTTTCCGATGCCGAAGGGTACTTACCGAACGGTGGAATTTGGCAAGTTGGGAGTGAGAACGGGTTGTTCGGACGGTTGACCTCAATACCTCGGCTCCACTGCCCGATTACTACTGCGCAGACTCTGGCTCCAAATGACGTCAAAATCTCATGACGGCATCTCCCGTATCCCGATATGTTGCCTTCATTTCTGTACAGTGGGAGGAAGTGGAGATGTGTTGTCCATCTTTATATACAGTCTATGAATACTCCATTTAGGAGCACTGGACTTGTATTTGAATCTGTAGAACTGTGATAAAAGGGCATGTTACACTTCTTTGTTTCCCTGCTTTCCCTACCTGCCCAGTCTAAAATAACGCCCACAACACTTCTTACTCCCGGGTGAACTACACAAATGGTCACCCCCTGTATAGGCTAGCTCTTGATATAAAGGGATAAACGTCTTTCTGTGCCTTCTTTGCTTTCTCCATAGGGCTGAACACGCTCCCCATGCTTCTGGGGGCTACTTTACTGCCCGTAGCGGCCGTCTTCTCCTCTGAAGACTTAGACAAGTCTACCTCATTATCGTGTCTAAACAAATCAGATTCAGGTGACTTCAGTGTGACTCTGATCACAGTTTTTTAAGGCAGAGGGGTTACTTTCATAATTCTGGCACGCTGTCATTTGATTTGACAAACAAAAAGAGAAAAGAAAAAACGTTTAATTACGTAAGGAATCGGGATCAGACAGTTTACACTTTGGAGTAAAAAGCTTTTGAAAATAGCCCCCTGTGACGCCTCGGTAGTGATTCCCATTTCCAGTCCCGTGAGATTTTGTGTGTCCTATTTTCCCGCTGTAGCTGATGGAGCACTGATGATTTGCAACCAACCATTAGCATCCCAGGAGAAACATTCATAATGTTAATTCATTTTGGGATATACAGGATAAATCTGAGCTTTTCAAAAACTACTGTCCTGTCCCACTGGCACTGAATAGATTTTTCTTAACATAACAGTGGATTTTGCTCACTCTGGGCCAAACTCATAAACATTTCATATACCCCAGTTTTCCTGAGTGCTGTTTTAAAGTAATCTCTGCCCTGTTTTCAGGCTTATTATCTATGTTTACAGCACAGCCAGATTGTTTCCCTTCAGATTGTTACTTCAGTCTGAGCAGACTCCTTCATGTTCTCATGCTAATGATTATGTGCCATCACAGCGTCCATCCGTGTTAGAAGTAGTAACGTGTTTGTTTCCTAAAACTCTGCTGTTTTAGATCCACAGAGGTTTTTGATGTTTAGGCCTATGGATCTGGTATAGACAGTACAATGTGCTCTGTATTTGTTATACTAATGGCTTTTACATAGTATTTGACAAAAAAACATGTTTCTCATCTTTGCATGCTTTTCCCCCAGATAATGACTGCATAAGCTACTACACACACAGTCTCAACACCATATACTTGAAGACACACCATCAGCTATAAGCAAAAATACATATCCAGTAAATTGTAAACAAGTTCAGCCTTTGTGCCTGGACTTTCTTTCATTTTGCATGTGTTTCCTGCGATGAAACTGGCCTCATCTTTCACTTTAAAACAGCAGTGAGCCGTCTTTTGATCTGCACCACCTCTCTTTAAACATGTATTTCCGTTGTGAGAGAACTATATTTATTATTAATGTTGCATCTTACAGACTACCACTTCACAACGAGAGAGGCCATGCAGGAGGGGATTGACAACGGAGAGTTCATCGAAAACGCTGAGTTTTCCGGCAACATGTATGGAACGAGGTAAATATCTGCATCTCTGCATGGATGCCACTTTATTTTTTCACCACACAACCTTAGAAAATGTCTATGATTTAGATCTGTGGTTCCCAACCTATTAGAGTTGTTAGATTGTTGCTAGACCACCCTGTAAATACAGGTGCGGGCCTCCATTTGTATCAAGCGGGAGAGCATATAGGTTTTTGACCGAAGTGAAAATGTTGGTTATTTTGAAAGGCTAAACGGAAACAAATATGGATTGAAGCAGAATATTTTGTTACATTTTGCTACTAAGAAGCAAAAAAATATATCTTTTTAAATAGTTTTATATACAGACTTTTGTATAAATTATCCGGTAAGTGTGTTATTATGATTTTAGTTATAAATGAGCAAATTTTGACAGATTCAAAGCAGCCAAATCCTGGCGCACCCCCTGTGATCTTTGGTGCCCCTCTAAGCGGGGCCCGGACCCCAGTTTGGGAACCACTGATTTAGATGCACGATCGCTTTTTGTACACATTTTATCTATTTATGCCCCAGTTTCAATAACCATTAAGGGACATTGTCAATGCTGTTTCAGAAGCTTTTCCACCCAGAGGATGAAAATCTGAAAGAAAAGCCGAGTTAATATGAGTAAAAATACAATAAAGTACCAGTGTCACTGATACTGGTTAAACTTAATTCAATAGAAACTGAGACTGTTGTCTTATAAGAGACTACCCTCAGGCTCGACCACAGGGATCAAGAGGATGTATAATAGTCAGGTGGCAGATGGTGGATCTTTAACCCCCTTAAGTCAAAAAGAGCAACGCTGCGGATCAGCGCTGAGTGTGTCACGTTTAATCTCTTCCTCTTATTCTGAAGATAACACACACTCACTGAGCAGCTTGGATTAATGCAGAGATCCTCTTACTTTAGTCACTTCGTGCAACAAACACAAATTGACACGATTACACGCTCAACACCTGGTTGGATATCGTCAATGGTCAGATGTATAGTATAGTCCTGCTGGTTTTAAATGATTTTCTGATGTAACGATGCATTGATTCTCTAGTAAAGCTGCCATAGAAGACGTGCTGGCAAAGAACCAAATCTGCATCTTAGATGTGGACATCCAGGGGGTAAAGAGGATTAAAGAGACTGACCTGAACCCCATCTACATCTCCATCCAGCCTCCCTCCATGGAGATCCTGGTAAATGTCCAACTTACATACATTGCATTAATGTCATATATTGTAATATTTCAATGCACATATTATATTTATTAAGCTCTGTTCTTGCTTTTGCAAATAAGGCTGTCAAAGAGTAACATTTATTTTAGTTTTTTGTTGTTGTATACTTTAATCACCATATTACATTTATCCCTAGATTTCCTTTGAAAACAATGTGACAGCTGTTTTGTTTCTTCACGGAGCAGCTCTCGGTTCAAAGATCTTGTTTCACTATTTTTCTCAGGAAAAACGTCTGAGGGACAGACAGACAGAGACAGAGGAGAGTTTACAGAAACGCCTGGACGCAGCACGTATCGACATGGAGCTCAGTAAGTTTCTCAGCAGCTCTACTTGGACATGATGCTGAAATAAAGACAACCATTTGCAGATGATCCAATTCTCTTCTCTAGGTAACGAGCCCGGAGTGTTCGATGTTGTTATCGTCAATGATGACTTAGAGAGGGCTTACGAGGAGCTGAAAGATATCCTCAATGAAGTGAGTAAAATATATTTTCTCTTACTTATTTATCGAAAACGGTGCGACTATTGTCTGCCACATGTTGACATTTAATATTCATCATGACGGTCTTGACAAAACCATTAGTTAAAGAGGACCTATTATGCTTATTTTCAGGTGCATACTTGTATTTTTGGTTTCTACTAGAACATGTTTACATGCTTTAATGTTCAATATTGCTTTATTTTTCTCATACCGGCTGTGCTGCACATCTCTTTTCACCCTCTGAAACGCTCACTTTGTTGTGATTGGTTAATCAAACCAAACTCTTTGGACTCTGCTCCAGCTCCGTTCTAATTAGCTTTGTTTGAGGGTGTGCCAAACTATCTGCTAAACAGGCATTATGCAAATGTGTTACTTGGTGACATCACCACGTTACAGAAGAAAAGGCAGGACTTCAAGCGAGGTGTTTCAGGCAGTTCAGGAGCAGTGATTCTGTGGGGGAGAGTAACTCCCTTTGGCGTGGACTTTGGGTTTTGTTACTTTGCAGACCTTTTACATGCACAAAAAAGTATATAACACACTAAAGGAAAGGGATAAAGCACAAAAGCATAATAGGTCCTCTTTAAATGCACAAGAAGTAAAAGTATCGTCTCTCTTTAAACAGGAAATCCAAAAAGTTCAGGAGGCCAAATGATGAGAAGGAAACAGAAACCCAGAAGAACCAACACTCGTGACTCTGGCCTGAATAACTCCACTTTCACTCACTTCATATGGAATAAACTTTCCTCGAGAAGAGTTTGTTTTTCTTTTACGCTATACTATGTCATATGGCCGGAGGTTTGCTCAGTACAGTTTCATGCCCACTGATGTTCAGATGGAAGAGAAGGACTCTGAATTGAAAGATGTTTGTTCTTGACTGAGGGAATTGGGGTTTGTGTTAGATTTAGTCAAAGCAGTGGTTGATATCTAGGTGTGAACATCCTGACACATACATCTCTGCCAGCTGGCTCAGCTGCTATGTTAAAGAAAAATAGGTACAACTGCCAAATTCAGTGCTACATTTGGTCTTCATAAAACAAAGTTTGGCACTGGCCTAAGTGTGGAGTACACATCGGTACCACCAGTCAGCACCTCACCGCTCAATGGTTACATTTATTTGTTTTGTTGAATTCTAATACAGTAGAAATAAATCCACTCATAGTTAAGTATATGACTGTTATATTGTGTTATTTAAATAATTACATGCTGCATATTATTTAATTATTATGAAGGAAGAAAACATTTTCATGCATGTTTGTGTGTTTGTGTACAAATGAGACTGAATAAAGAATGTGAGGACAATGACAGACCACTTTTGTGACGTTTTATTAATCGTTCATTTGTCAACTCATCCGGGTGTGTTATTGACCCAATTTTTAAGTATTATGAAACTTAGAAGCATTCAATAAAACCTATAAATCTAATTAATTTCCCATTTGTACATTATAACTTTAAGGCAACATGTGTACATTTTTAAATAAAACATACCACTCAGAAAAATATCTGCCTTCTGTATGAATAAGAATAGCACAGAAAACAGTTTTAAGGCCAAACACATGCGTCTGTCTGATACTGAGGAGCAAAACAACAGTTTCTCATGCACTCTTACTAAACCTTATCCCTGATATGTTTCCATATAAACTAAAGCACACTAACATATACAAGCTGATGGATAAATACACTTTGAAAACTCATTAAGACACATTACATGTTAAAAATCAGAGGATACTAAAAGGATTTTAGAGCCACACAGGAAACTATCAGCTGAAATGAAATGTGCTGTTTATAATAAGGCGGTATAGTTTCTAGAAACCCCTCACAGTGTTACAGCATTACTGGAAGAAGGGACCCTGGAGCTTGGTGCGGACCTGGTCTCGTTTCTCCTCCTTCTGCTTGAGGTAATCTTTAAGCTTGTCAGTGGAGAAACACACTTTGGAGTGTCGACCTTTGTGTGGGGCGCGATGGGCTCGCAGCCACGGGTTCTGGAGACACTCAGCTGCAGTGGGTCTCCCCCTATGAAGTTTTTTTTTATCATATTAAGATACACATTTATGTTCCTAATTCACTCATCCAAATGTTCACATAAATAATCTCTCTAATGCAAACTGTATTTTGAAAGAGACACTCACCAGGATTTGTTATTCAGGCTGCTCTTCATGAAGTTTAAGGCTCCCTCCGACAGACCGGGGTAACAGCGGCCAAACTGGATCTTCCCTTTCTTGATGTTTCTGTCCTGCTCCCAGCTGTGCTCTGCATGGAACGGGCTGTCGGCACTCAACCTAGTAAAGAAAGGAAAGAAAACACACATACATTATTCAAAAATGCAAACAGTATATATCAGTAAAGTAGTTCATTCAGCATCTCAGGACTACAGAAGATTCAGTCAGTGTTAACATTTCATAATCCACGGACGACTACTGGACTGAACTAATCAGCCTACATAATTAAAAAGATGTCCTGGGGTACGTTCCAAATTGCATACTTATTATTTTGACTTTTAGTATATACTGCAACTGCCCTTACAAAGTATGTACTGTTGCATGCAGTATGCATACAATTGGGACTTTGTAAGAACATTGCACGTTGAACTTTGACCCTCTAGCTCATATATCCGCTGGGCAGAGGATTGTGGGTCAGAATAGTCAGAAAAGCATGCTAGAAGTAGAAGGACATCCTGGTATTTTTAGCCTACTGCATTTGGCATACTATGTACTGAGACATACTAAATATTTTTCTGGCATACTAGACGGTATGATAGTATGGGTGTTGGATTGCTCAGATGGTCTTGGAGGTTTGTATAGTCTGCTTCCTGTTTTATTTTGAAAGTTTCTCTCCCCATGTGTCATGTTTGGTTTTACTTCCTGTGTGTTTTCCCCGCCTGTTTTTGCCACACTTGTGTTTCATTTGTTAATTAGTCCCTTAGTCTGTGCTTTCCCTCTGTCAGTTCGTCGTCATTCCTTGTTGCAGTGTACCTGCCATAGTTGCTTGTTTCTACGTTCCAGCCTCGCTCCTCATGTTTAGTATTCTTCGGTGTTCCTAGCCTGTGTTGGATCTACTTGGTTTACCTGTTACCTGTTTTTGGACTCAAGCTGTAAGTAATTTTTTGGGCATTAAATCATTGAAACTCTCCCTGCTGCCTCCTCATCTCTTCATCTGCATTTGGGTCCAAACCATAGACTATATATAAGAAGTGGACATAGTCACCATGATGTCACCCATTTGTTTGTGGACTGGAAGCCCAGTGTTCAGTATTTTTGTGACACCAGAAGGTGGAGCTAAGTACAACCGAACACTGAAAAAAGCATTTCTATGTGACCAAAATGTTACATTGGGGTCATTTTCTCATAGACTTCTATACAATCAGGCTTCTTTTTGCAACCAGAGGAGACGTTTCCTGCTACAAGTTTTAGGCACTTCTGCATTGGCTTCCCTTCTCAGACCTGGAGGTTTGCCACCGGTCCAAACCTGCTTTCCTGACTCCATGAGTATATTATTGAAAGAAAGAAAACGTGGATGATTCAATCTTTAAAGCTGTTCATTTGTCATCCAACAATATACTGCTTTCCTTTAGACAAATGTCAGACTTTGTTCTGATATTGTGATAACTATTGCAAAATTGGGAGCTACATTTATGAAATCACAGATATATAATTTTTTTTAATTGTAAAGTTGTAAGAATATGGTTGACTACTTTCTTAAAACAACACATGTTGTGTATCTCTACTTACATGATGAAGGACAGAACCCCAATAGCCCAAACGTCAGTTTCAGGCCCGACACCCTGACCCTCCAGGATCTCCGGAGCTTTAGGAAGGACAATATAAACTGACAAAACAGACAGACACAGGATATTGTTCATAAAGAGGGGTGTTATTACTGGCAATGTCACATTCACCCACATGCTGAATTTTATGAATTAGGTAAATGACTCAAACCAGAAAGAAAAAGAAAATAAGACAATGGACTTGGGTTTGTTAGGCTATGGTAGCTAGGGGTCAGCGGAGGTGGAAGAAGTTAGGCTGAATTATTTCCATCCATCAATCCGTCCTCCCTTAAAGAATGAGTACCTTTGCTGCGGCAGTCTGTTGGAGGTCATGACAATCAAAGGTTTAGTACATTAGAAGAATCTAAAACTATGCAAGCATCGACACCTTACACTATTTAGTTTGAAATGAAACTAGGAAAATGTCGGTACCTTTGCTCTCCGACAGGCCCTGGATGTGCTCGACGTTGAGAGGCTGACCGGGTGTGAAGGACAGAGCCGAGCCCAAGTCAACGATCTTCACGTGGTTACAATCGTCCACCAGCATGTTGTCAGACTTCAGGTCCAGGTGGACGACTCGACGGCTGTGAAGGTAGTCAACCGCACTCAGGATCTGAACCAGCAGCTCGCCGACATGAGTCTCTGCATACAGATCTCTGAGAGGGCATAGACACAGAGATAGAGGGTTGTTAATCCACAAATGGCTACAGGTTGCACAAAATAACCTTTATAACATACAGCAGGTCTGAAACTGGATGTAGATAATAATAATGATAAAAGATATTACATTGATTAGTTACAGTAAGAGTCCATTTGGTACATCTCGGCCATGTGCAATCTGTGTTCAGTTTGATTTGTGTAGATTATCTCAAAATAACTCAAATGTATTTTTAAATTTCATTAAAATAGTCCATTAGATGATATTAAATCATCCTCTGCAACACCAGCATGACAGCAAGTTTGAAAGAGCCAAATTTGGTCTGCTGGGCCTAATAGGAGCAGCATTTCTCATAGGAAACCTGTTGATCATTTCATGACTTTCCACTGTATTCTTAGACTAACTATAGTTTCTTATTTTGGATTTATATAGTGATCAGTTCTGCCTGAATTATATCTCCTAGAGACCCCTTACAATAGGCTAACATAAGTAGTTGAAAAAGAGAGTTAATATGGAGGCTTTCCTCTGTCATGGACTACTTGATATCATTCCTCAGTGAATAAATCCAAACACAAACGATTTGGTTTCTCAGGCGTTCCTTTACCTCGCTGCCAGACTGTAGAGCAGCTCCTTGCCGGGACAGAGCTCTTCCACTAACACCAGGTAGCGGGAGGTGAAATAGGCAGTGTGCAGCTCCACCAGGTGAGGATGATGAAGCCTCTTCAACAGCTGGTACTCCCTCAGCACCAACTGTCTCTGCTCTGCCTGGTAAGGGGTGATCTTGGCAACAAACACTTGGCTGGTCTCGACATCCCGGCACATGGTAACTACGCTGAAACGACCCCTGAGAGAGAACAAAACAAAAGAGTAACTGTATGGCATATTAGTGCCTAGCAGAAAGTGGAAGGAACAATGTTAAACTATCCTTTTATCCTTTTCTGTGACACTGAATAAGCAGGTAAAGAATGGATGATGGTCTACGTGCTACTGAAGTGTTTTTCTTCCTTAAAGACTCTTAAATTGTGTTGGAAAATACTTGAATAAAAAACTTATTTAAAAAGGGGAAAAAGATGAAAAATATTGACAATAAGCACAATATATCAACTGAATTCATATAATCTGTGACAGACTTGAGGAACCTGAAAAGTCACATCTACATTTCAACATAAAACCTGAACGAAGAAAAACATCATTGTGTTCAAACAAACAACAAACAAATATTACAGTAAATAAATAAAAACATTTACATTAAAGATCAGTTACAAATAGTTTTTCTCAAAAATTGCAGCTTCTATTTAAAAACCCCACCTGTTGATCTCAGAGAGGAAATTGAAGTTCTTATGTGTCGTCTGTCGTTCTGATCCAGTGACCTTTGACCCCAGTGACTCAGTCCGGATTAGAGGAATGTGAATCTCTGTACAACAGAGTAAACACAGGGGAAAACACTGTAACCTTTCATGTAGTAGCTGTTGCAGTACACATCATTGCTGTTTGAAAACTCCAAACCAGTGAGGCAAACTCCTGATACATTTACAAACTCTAAAAATGTGAAAAATGAATGTAATTTTGAGAGTATTTGACTTGCCTTCAGGATGAGTGGCCATAACAACAGGTGCTGAAGCATCACTGAAGGGTCCTGCTCCTGTCTTGGTGATGCAGCCCATCCTGAACACATAAGAAGCTCCTGTGGGTAAGTCCTTCACCTCATAGCAGCTCTCAGTCACCTCCTCCGACAAGACCGTCCACTCAGCACCTGAGGAGGCACATGATACATGAGTTTTACTCTGAAATCCACAGCTACTGCACAGTTTAATGCTCTCTCATAGATTCATGCAACAGTGATGTTAGTGATATTGTACTAAAGGAAATAAAAATGATGGCTGAGGTCAAATCGGTCAGCATTGACTTAAGACTTAATGGAAAGTAGCCAGTATCAATGGGCAAGATGCAAAAAAAAAAAAAACGTTTTTATCTTTAAATATATTGTGTCAGGATAAGAATATTCATCACTGTGTGTTGCAAGCACACTAGTCTTGTATTGTGTCCCATCCCATCCTATCCTTTCCTATCCTATCCTATCGTACTGTATCGTATCATATCGCATTGCATCATATCGTATCTCTGTGAACCCACCATCTGCACAGTACTGTACACAGTAGGTGACAGGGTCACTGGACTGGACTGGTTTCCAAACCAGCAGGATTCCACCTCCATCTAACTGGAGCACTTCAGCCTTGTTGGGACGGACCAGCAGATCTTGAAATTATGGAGCAGAACAAACATACTCAGTCAGGCTTATAGCAAAAATGACGATAGCAGGTTTTCAGGCCATTTCAGACCGGAAATATATAATCCACAGAATGTAGTTTATTCACTACCTTTGGTCTTTTTGAATGCAGGTATTTTAAAAGAAGGCAATAGTTTGGAGGTCCTCTTTTTTGAGCCCTCAAGACCACTGCTACGGTGCCTTTCAGGTGGGACGGGAGACGATCCTTTTACTATTGGCCCTGTTGTAAAAGATAAACAACACCAAAAGGAAAAAAAAAACATTAGATTGGATAAAATGACAGTGTAGATGTACAGTACAACATAACTGAAACTAGAGATGGCTCAGGTAAATTAAAATAAAGAAATAATGCCCTTATCCCATTGTCTACATAATAGCGTTTTTCTTAGTATGGATGCTGCATGAACATTATTTTCTGTTTGTTGATCAAATAAAATAAGTATAATGTGCAATAGCTCACCTCCTTTACTCACATCCTCGTTACTAGAAGACCTGGTAAACAGCTTGGTCAGGCTGGAGGCTGAAGCTCTCATCTTCTTCCTCAGAGACATGGTGGGAGTATCCGGCTTCATGATCTCTCCTAGCGTGGGTCCAAGCTCTGCGTTGTCCAGCTGCGAGTAGGAATGGCCGGTCCAGGACTGCCTGCGGAAGATCTTCAGCAGTCCCAACCTAGGTGATCTTCCTGTAGGAGGCCGGGCTTCTTCGAGGACCGGAGCGGATGCGTGCCTTTGGAGGCCAGAGCTTTCCTTCTTGTCCCTTGCTCTGGGAGGCCTTTCTGGAGCCTGCAGAGAAGAAAGGCTGGGACTTGGGCTCGCTGTTAGCGGGGTCCCTGGCTGACCTCTGCTGAGTAAGTTGGGGTTGGAGCGGGTGCGATTACGCGGCGGTGCTTTGGGAAACGAGCTCCTAGGTTTAACCTCTTGGAACGAGCACGGGGATCGTGAAATCAGAGGCTCCCCTTGATCATCATACCCTTCACTCTCTCCTGATCTCCCTCTGAGATGACCATGACTCAGCTCCTCATAGGAGCCGAGTCTACTTGAAGAATCAGAGCCACCATGCTCCAAAATAGACGACTCGGCCAGAGACCCCTGGGAGCCAGTGAAGGTGTCACCCGCTGCCTGCCGTTGACCCAGCCTGGGGCTCGTTCTGTCTCCAGCAGGGAGGCCTGATGGAACAGATGGTCCACCCGGTGTGCGAGTCTCTTGTATTGGCGTGACAGAGCCTCTTCTTCTTGTGGGTCGCCGAGGGCTCGGGATGGCCAACAAGTTCCTCCCTGCCACTTCATCATCTGTGAAATCTTCCTTCAGACTTTGAGAGCCCTCTTCTTCACCGGACTTTGTGTGCTCGGGTGAGCTGGGAGATCGTCGAGAAACCTCATCGAGAGACCTGCTCCTCCGGTGAGGGGGCATGTTGCCGTGGGCAAGGGCAACGCCACTGTCGAAGGAGCAGGACTTCTGCATCGTAGGCTGGACGGATCCCCGTCTCTGGCCACGATTGGTCTCCGTCTCATCCTCCACGTATTCAATAAGAGGCTCGTTGAGGCGTCCTGAAAAGCTTCTCCGGAGTGGTTTGCGGCCTCTCTCCTGCTTTTTGGCCTGGAATTTGTCCCGTAATGTCATGTGTCTCGCGGACATGGGTGAAAGCTGGTGAGAGGTGCTGTAGAAAGTGCTTCGGATGAGGCTGCCACGAGGGATACGACCTCCGTCACTCCCTGAACCCTCATCCCCATCAGACAGGTAGAGAGACTGAGTACTGTCCTTGCTGAACCGACGCTCGTTTTGAGGTGTGTGCTGGCTGGACACATCTGACGACGCAACCGACTGCCTGCTCATACTCCGCTCTAGTACGCTCCTCCTTTCTACCATCTCCCCATCCTCATCCTCCTCTAGTATTACTTCCTCTTCCTCTTCTAGGTGGAGTTTGGCAAAAGGCTCGGGGATCTGCGCTCTCTCTGTTAAAGGATCATAGTCCTCCTCGGTTTCTTCCTCCTCCTCAGTCGGGCTGCAGTACTGGAAAAAATCCAAAGAGTCCGCCTCATCGTACTCAGACGAGGAGCCACTGCTCATAGAGGTGCTGCTGTGCTCCTGGGGCTCGCGGGGCACCGTCACCGCAGTCTCTCTGAGAGGAGCGTCCAGCAGCTCAGGGATGAGCCTCAACGTGAGAACCGACCCAATGCAAGTCAAAGAACGCTGGGGAGGAAGATGAGAGAGATACTGGTGAAGATGATCAACATTACAGGGAACCAGTTAGCACTTTATTTTGTCCCCAGAGGTTGTGGTTTCAATGAAGATAGGCAACTCACCTGCCATTTCCTTTTAGAGATGAAGATTTTCAAAGTCTTCGTGTTGATTTCATCCGTATCTTCTCCTGCATGTTCGTCCTGTGAACACAGTTAGAGATCTCTGTGTTTAGCTGTTGTGTCCCTAAATTACAGTACAATAGTATGTTTTTGAATCCAGTAAAGCTGGATTCAAAAACAGATGGAGCTGTATTTCGTCTCACCTGGAGCCATTCGTGGCTCAAGCACTCGAAGGCAGATGGTCGCTTCCTGGGTAGAGGGAAATTGGGAGTGGTCAGACGTGTGTTATGTGGCACCATGAAACCATATCTAACATCTAATAGTGGTGTGAGGGTGTCCACCACTACATCGCTGCAGCTGTGTGAGAACTAACCACTGGAGGTGGTGAACAAAAGTTATATTATTCTATGAGTAATATTTTTATATTAACATTGAATCAAACGACTATAATGTGAAAGGGGTGATAATGCAGCCACAAAGAATGATCATTCTAGCTAGTGTAGTAGTTTTATGCAGCTTTAACAGGAATGCATACAAAATTTGGGTTGGGCTATGCTTTATTTGTTGAATCAGAATTGGCACTGATATCACTGACTGATGCTAAGAGACTCCTTTATGCTCATTCGTCACATGAAATGGGACTTTGTTTCCTTTTCACAAAGTAATCAAAGAAAACATCTGATGACTTTGAGAGACTGGATTTATGTGTCAGCGTAAGCAATAATAAAACCGGTTCCCTACTCTGGATCTGCCTGAAGGAGCATTTGGAGAAAGTCCTGTGCCTCAGGGCTCCTGTACATGACGTCGGGGGCGTCCCAGTTCAGGGTCCCCTCCCCCACCCTCAGCAGCGTGGCGCGGTCCGTCGCACCCGTGAAAGGGCATCGGCACACCAGACTATCAGGACAAAGATAAAGAAGGGATGTAAATAGTCAACAGAAACTCTGGTCATATGCACGGCTTTTTGATAAACTGTATATTGAAGATTTTGATAATAAAAGTGCAGTCATACGTACCATAGATAGGCTATAACACCTACAGACCTAGCAGAGAGAATAAGAGACATTAATGTAATGTTTATTAATTTATCAGTTTATGCACTTTAGATCTCCTTGTGATACAAAAGGGTCGGGTCTAGAGAGAAATTATCACACACAATAAAAATACACAAATACTACATTATGCAAGTCTCAATTAAACTCACCAGATATCAGTGGCCACGGTGACTGGTTCTTGGTGAACAACCTCAGGGGCAATAAACTCTGGTGTACCCAGCGTGCTGTATTGGTGTCTGGATGCATCTATTTCCTGGCAGAAGCCAAAGTCACAGATCTTGATCTCATCTCTGGGCGGATACACCATTAGGATATTATCAGGCTGTAGGGAATATAAAAATAAAATGGAGTTACAGTAAATAACCGCATACAAAATAATGGCAGCCAATAATGCAATAATGTTGGACCCAAAATCTCACTTTAATGTCCAGGTGCAAAATGTTCATGCTGTGAATGTGACCGACTCCTTCGAGGATTTGCTGGACGTACGACTGAACCTGAAATAAAGAGTAGAATATCAGTCAAGAGCCATACATAATATTTGCAAGATAAAAATTAATTTTGTAGGGAATAAATGTAAGCGTGCACCTCTCTCTCTGAGACGGATCCTTTCAGTAATAAATGGTCCAGAAGTCCGTGAGAACAGCAGCTAGAAATGGTGTTAAAGAACTCTTAATTGAGTACAAATTGATTTCAACAAACAACCCACTATGAGGAAAAAAATTAAGTGGCATTTAACAGAGAGGATACATTTCTGTGATGAGCACCAGAGTGCGCCTGGTACAAAAGAAGTCCAGCAGACAGGCCACTCTGGGGTGAGCCAGACGGGACAGCAGGTCCCTCTCCTGGAAGGCCCTGGTCCGAGTGCTGCTCCGCAAAGGCAGGAACTTGGCGGCAAACACTTCACCTGTTCGTCTGTGGACGACACGCTTCACTACCCCGAAGGTTCCCCTAAAACACAGAGAGATGATGTTGATCATATCAAATCTTAACAGGGCTCGTGGACAGGTTGGACTACATCAATGTAAAACACAGGTTTACCTTCCAATTTCCTCGTGGACATCATAGACAGAGAACAACTTCCTTCTCTTCCCCAGCTCCACCTCTCTCTCCTGAAACTCTAGTGGGCCTGCAGAGAAAACATCAATCACAATATATTCCTTATCTTTCCTACAGCAATATCATTTTGTGACATGCTTTGGGCCTACATTGCCGTTAGATCTGATGTATTAATCCATGGCTAAAGAACTAAAATAATGATGCATGTTGTCTCACCTTCCTCCACCGTCAGCTCAGCCTGACACGAGGCATGGCCCGAGTCATTGTAGGCGAGGCAGGTGTATATGCCGCTGTCCTCGCCCTCTGGGCACACTATGGTCACTGAGCAGCGGGCGCCATGCTGTACAATCACCACATTCTCATCGGCTGCAAGCTCCTCTCCATCCTCCAATCACAGAAGAAAGAGTAATTAATTTAATAGGCAGCTCCAGAGCTACAAAATCTGGTCCAACTTTTGTCTTGTGACCCCTTAAAATAATGTAATGCTCTCCTGTGACCTCTGTGACTTATCAAGGATGGAAGTTTAACCTGAAAAGTATTTTATGCTTTATTTTTTCTCAGAGGAGGCAGTGTGGCTGTAAACTATTTGGTATTTTACAGGAAAAAAAAAACATAAACTAGAGAGAAAAGAAAAGGATGAGAGATGTATTTCTTATCTGATATTTTTTCTATTCAATAAACCCGTGGTTATCAGCCTGGGGGTCGGGACCCCCAAGGGGGTCGTGAGATAATTGATGGTGATTGTGGAGAAAAAAAATAAAATAACATATTTTAGACTGGGGAATGTTTTTTTTACATTACATCGCATATACCAGCGACATAATTTGCCTTAGAATAGATTTTATTGAGTGTGTTTGTGAGACTCAGTGTGTGTGTGCACATGAGTTTCTGACGGGGGATTTCCGGCGGGTCAGTGGGAGAGAAAAAGTCACAAAATACTCAAAAATCCACAGTGGCTGGAGCACATTGGACAACATCTAGGTGCTAGCTATCAAAACTAAACTAAACTGTCATCACAAACAAAGCATTATATATTCAGCTTACATTTATTAATCAGAACATTCACAATAATCACTTAAAATCAGCAGGGGGAGGCTCGTAGAAACAGCTGTTTACGCCGGGCGGTGGGGTTGCGAACCTGATTATTCTGGAGGGTTTTGACTTGTTTTGACTTGCCCTAAATCGTGTCACAACCCAGCCACCCCAAGGTTTTCTTGCAACCAACCCCGTCAGTTGGAAACCACAGATCTACAGAGCTCCTACCTTGTACCACTGTATATTAGGAGTAGGTCTCCCTGTGATGATGGCAGTAAAAGCAGCTGATTGGCCAGGCTCTACAGACAGGTCTTCAGTGGGAACCTGGATGGATGGAGGAGCTGAGCAGCAGATTAGATCTAGTTAGTGATCACACAAAGCTTGATAGAAGTCACACTCTCATGTTAAAGAGGCAATAATACCATCTGTGATTTCCTGCATTTGCTCTGAGATGTAGATCTCCTCTTCTTCTTCCAGGTAACACGGAGGCTGCTGTACCACCTGGTCCACGGATGTCGGGGCAGCAACAGCCTCTTCAGTGCTACGTTCAGCTCTGGAGACAAAGATAAGGTGACAATAAAATACTACTGATCACTCCAGGGAAAATCACTTTTTTGTTTATCGATTTTATATTATACGGTTTTTAATCTTTTATCACCCAGTTTAATCTCACAATCACGACACTAACTATTAAAGAGGACCTATTGTGCTTATTTTCAGGTGCATACTTGTAGCCTGCTCTGATTGGTCAGCTGGCCCACTCTGTTGTGATTGGTCAACCAAACCAAACTCTTCTGATTCCATTCCAGCTCCGCTCTAACTAGCTTTGCTTGAGGGCGTGCCAAACTAGCCGCTAGGCAGGTATTATGCAAAGTGTGTTACTTGGTGACATCACCACGTTACGGAAAAAAAGCAGGACGAGGGCAAATTTTTGTCTGTCCACGCACATCAAAATTTTTCTAACTACGCGGACGCGGATGGGCGGCAAAAATGGAGAACTTTGAGGAGCTTTGAGAATGTCGGTTTGCCACAAGGAGAAACACGCACAGAGTATAAAAGATTAAAAACATTTCCTTGTCACCACGTCAGCTCATGTCCATGCAACCGTCCTTACAGAAAGCATAACCAAAACTTAACTATCTTTGGCGTGAACTGTGGGCTTTGTAACTTTGCAGACCATTTACATGCGCAAAAAAAACAATATAACACACTAAAGAAAAGTGAAAAAGCACAAAAGCATAATAGGTCCTTTTTAAATCAATCAACCACAAACAATATTCACCAGGTTGAGGCTGATGCCTGTTCACTTCAGAGGAAGGTTAATACAGCAATGTTAGTGTCACTAAACATACTGTTCAGGGTGTCCAGGAGGGAAGAGCATCTTAGCAATAGAGGTGGGGCTGAAATCAGTCTGTAGCCATTTCTTCACAAAAGCAGTGGACCAGCCGTCTGAGTCTGCATCTATGAAACCCAAAATGACACTCAGCAGGAATTTAAGGCTCAGACACTTAAAATATGTTTAAATATATTTTGAGGAATTATGATGTTGCACTGACTTTACTGCATCATTGGAAAAGTGAAAAATGATATTACCTTACACACCGGGAACAGTAATGATGCATTTCTTACCTCAGTACGTGCGGGTTTAACCCCGCTAACCCAACACATCAACAGGACGTGAGCGTATGCCCACTCCTGCATGAGCGTATGAGGGAACACTTGCCCAGCACATGACCATCTTGTGTTGGTAGGAGTGAAGAGTTAGCTGGGCATGCGTCGGCAAGAGGAGAAAGGGTTGAAATGTTGAGTGGTTATTTGTTGTTATCATGACAATGATGACTTACATGGAACGGTCCATGTGAGGAACTTCCTGCTTTAGGAATAGTGGAGGGAAGATGGGAAAACATGTAGGTTATTATGAACAATGGAACATGGTGAACTGGTGGCAAAAATCCAGACGCAAATATGTATATTTATGAGTGAGACAACTTTATAGAATATTGTATGTCAAACTTACAGTACGTTTTCATCAACATCTAATAATTCTATTAAATTTGGCTGAATATTATTTGACAGTAATAGTGGTACTCACTATCTCTGTAGTCAATTTACTGCTGTTAGTTTCTGGCAGAGGTGGGACCAAGTCATTGTTTTGCAAGTCACAAGTAAGTCTCAAGTCTTCTCACTCAAGTCCCAAGTCCTAAACTTTGAGTTTTGAGTCCTAAACCAGTCGTAATGCGCACCTCACCAAGCTAATAACCATTTGCATCTCTGTCTTTACTTTTTGCCTTGCACATTTTTCATATTTTGATTAGTTTTTTTGTTAACCACCGCATAGTTTTAAGTTTTTGTAGCAAACAAAATCATCTTTGGTATAATTTTTTCCAACTGGCGCTTACATTACGTTCTTCATGGTTACGAAATTCTCTCATGCAACTTGATTGGATGCTGTTGGATTGGTTGGTGAATTAAGTGTTGACTTGCTGGAAATGAACAGCTTTAACGTTAGTTGATTCAGGAAATGAATTGATCCGTGGCACACTATTTAAACAACATACTTTTCAATCTTTGACCTTGGGGGAAGGTATCAAGTATTTTAACTCAAGTCCAAGTGAAGTCACGAGTAACTGATATTAAAGTCCAAGTCGAGTTGCAAGTCTTTTTAGATTTTTTTTCGAGTCATCAAATTTGTGACTCGAGTCAAACAACATACTTTTCAATCTTTGACCTTGGGGGAAGGTATCGTCTGACTTTTGGATTCTAATATGAGTCTAATGGAGGAAATGATGCCCTCTGTGGAAAGTGGAAACATGATGAAAAACACAAAAACATTCCATACAATTGATGTATCAATGTCTTTTCATGGGTGAGGATGCTGGGAAATACAGTATGGTGTCTATGTTGAATGGCAGCCACTAGATCCCCCTGGGTTATGGCATTAGAAAGTAGTTAGAAATAGTGATCGTTAGGTATTAAGTCTTCTCACATGACTGTGACTGTAACATTAACAATTCTTAAAGTGAACTACACACAGAAGTGAATGTGCTTGGCACTCAGTGCTAGTCAGAGGAACAGATGAAGTGAGCGGTGAAACATATTAGACCAAAGAGGAAAGGTTAAAATTGGTAATGTACAAGTATCAGGTCAGAGATGGTTGTATTTAGATATGGGTTTGATGAGGCTAAGGTCATGGCAGCCACTGATGTTTTCATTCAGCAGAGACACAGACAGTGTGAACGTACAGTATGAATCACATGCTGCCTTTTAAGTTAGTAACCTAGACGATCACTTTACTTAAATGGCAATACTAGACATGGAAAAAAAACATGTAGGTGTTAGGGCTGCAACTAACAATTATTTTCATTGTTGAATAATCTGTCAATTGTTTTCTCAATTAATCGATTAGTTGTTTGGTCTATAAAATGTCAGAAAATGGTGAAAAATGTCGATCAGTGTTTCCCAAAGCCCAAAATGACGTCCTCAAATTTCTTGTTTTGTCCACAACTCAATGATATTCAGTTTACTGTCATAGAGAAGTAAAGAAAACATAAAATATTCTCATTTAAGACGCTGAAATCAGAGAAGTTTGACTTTTTTTCTTAAAAAATTACTCGAAATTGAATCGATTATCAAAGTAGTTGACTACTAATCGATTAATCGTTGCTGCTCTGGTAGGGGTGCTTTTAGGTCATGCATACCACAATATAAACAATGCAGTCCATCATGCCATAATCCCTGGGGATCAAGTGACAACTGCTATGGTAGTTGGAACTATGTATGATGTGTGAAATGGAAAAAAAGAAAGTAGGAACAATCTCAAAATGGCATCAACTTGGTAGAATGGATGAGTGGTAGTGGTTGAAAGTGGAAATTGATGCAAGTTGTTGCAGTTTGTTGGAAAGTGAAGAGATGTCATATGATGTGGAGTAAAAAAGGGTGACTGGATCAGAAGTGAGGTGAACTGAAGTGGAAGTGGGCAATGGCATGTGCTTCATCCCTTCTCAAACACAGCTGAACTGGTGAAAGAAGTGTGGAGCGTCCACATGAAAACCCTGTTGTGGGTTTCCATCCTGTGTGGAGGATATTTACCTTCAGCAGCTCTGGCTTTCCTACCTTTAGGAGGTAAGTCCTGTGGTTGGTCATCCTCGATGTCCATCGGTGGAACATAAGCTGGGCACAGCCCTGCCTTGCACTTGATGCAGCCAAACTCGTTCGAAAGCTAAACAACACAAAAAATTTGATGTACAAAGGAAGATCTCTGATATCTTCATAGACTTTATCAATATGTGTTTTATACCTCACACTCATACTGTCCAATATCTGCCTCTGTTGCCCTGACGACCGTCAGACACAAGATGCCGCTCCGAGCGTCATTCAGGATGAAGTATTTCTGCTGGTCGGTCAACTCTCTGCCATCTTTCAACCACCTGCCGAACCCAAAGGTGGACGTGTTTGACACACACAGTGACCAAAATATCATGTAGCAACTGCTGTGGTTACTTCTGCTCCGTGTTGCCATGCAGTACCTGATTTGTGGTAAAGGAGTAGTGAGTGTGGAGCAGGTGAACTGAATATCCTCTCCTTCAATGAGACAAGCGCTCTCCAGCCGACACACAAATCTGGGTGGAGCTGGTGAGAAGAAGAAATACATTAAAGTGTCAGCTGTGCCCCTATTAGTATGTCCCAATACATAGTATGTCAAATGTAGTATGCCATAAACACCAGGATGTCCTACTACATCCGGTCGCATTTTGCAATAACAAGCCAGTACGCTTTTCTGTCTCTTCTGACCCACAATCCTCTGTGCAGTGGATATATGAGCAAGAGGGTCAAAGTTCAAGGAGCAATGTTATGATGAAGTAGTATGGTCCAATTGTATGCATACTGCTTTGTAAGGGTAGCTCCTGTACATACTAAAAGTAAAAAGAAAAAGTATGCGATTTGGAACGTACCCTATGATTACTGGCCGAGTGACGCTATCCATGGTGCTGAAAGAGGGATTTAATTCTGCCATGTTAAATTGGCATTTAACCTTTTGGGGGGTTTTGTTGTGTATGATGCCATCCCCTATGTGTTCGCAAAGGGAAAGTGAAAATATCATGCTACTTGATGAATTAAAATAAAAAAAAATTATGAAAATATTCCTGCAAATGCAGTGGTTAAGTTCAAGTTCCAAAATTATTTTATTAAAGTTCACAATTATTCTATAAAAATTACTACAGGCTTCGTCGTCTATATAGGCCCACTGTGGTTCCTGATTTATTTTCATGAATAAAAATATTTCAAAAACATCCCCCCGCTAATTTTTTTCACAAATCGCACCCTCATTAGTAGTACAGTAATATTAGCAGTTTCAGTAGTTATAGTAGTCATAATAGTAGTAGATGTGGTAGTAGTAGATCTAATATAAGTAGCCATCACAATAGTAAAGTAATGGCATCTGTAACTGTAGCAGCAATTGTAGTAGTGATTGAAGTAACTGTAGTAGGGGTATTGATAGAAGCAGTATTATTAGTAGTAGGTAGAACTAATACTAGTATTAGGAACCACAATGGCAGTAGTAGTAGTAGTTGTAGCAACAACAATAATAGTAAGTGTGACAGCTATAATCCCAGTGGTAGTAGTAGTCGTAAAAGTTGTTGCAGAAGTTGTAAGTAGGGCAGTGGCAGTAGTAATAGTAGTAGATGTACTAGTGGATCTAATAGAAGTAGCTGTCATAATAGTAAAGTAACAGCAGTTGTAACAGTAGTAGCAATAGTACTAAGCGTGACAGCTATAATCACAGTGGTAGTAGTAAAAGTTTAGTAATATTAGTTGCAGAAGTAGTAAACCTAGCATTGGCAACAGTAGTAGTTGTAACTGTAATTGTGGCAGTATAGTAGTAGTGGTAGTCGTAGTAGCAGCACTATAGGACTAGTAATAATAGTTTTAGTGGCAGTATGAGCTATTGTAATAGCCTACTATTGGTATTGGTAATTGTGATTACAGTCATAGTACTAATATGATGATGAGGTAGCAGTAGTAGTAGTATTAGTATAGATGTCCTGTGTTCCTGTGTAACAGGACGTGGCTCCTCCTCAGACTCACCGCTCACCACGACCTTAGCCAGAGTCCCAGCGCTGCCCATGGAGCTGGTAGCGTAGCAGGCGTACTGTCCAGAGTCCTCTGCAGTGAGACTGTCCAGGATGAGACTGCAGTTGCCTGAACGGTCTGCTGTGATGATGTGACGTGGGTCGTCCTCTAAAGGAAGGCCGTCTGAGAGGTGGACATCGGATGTTTACCGTGAGATCATCATTATAACCAAACCACACAGTGCATGTATGCCTGTACACTTTTTTATCCTTGGATAAATGACGGTGCTTCTTGTAACACCATGGTTAAATATGTGCAGTATCTGCATATCTTAATGAGCTATTTCTGACCTTTGAGCCAGCTGACCACTGGTTTTGGCGACCCTGTGACCTTACAGGTCAGTTTGACTGTCTGTCCTATCTTTGTTGTGCAGTCAGACAACTGTGACTCAAACACCGGTGGGCCTGTTGATAGACACAAACATAAATACAGAAGCATTTAATGAAGATGTTATGCCATATCAATTCCATAAAAAAATGTCTGACCCTCAACATTGACCATGTGATAGTGTTATGATTCATTGTCACACTTACTGTTAGTGGGCAGGCTGGACCGCTGCTGCAGCTCCTTCAGGTCCTTGAGCCAGGAGAGCTTCACCAGGGTGGAGCGGCCCTGCAGGGTGTACCTCCTCACTGAGCCCCTGTGCTCATGCCACAACCCCCAGGACTTTTCATCTCCACCCAGAGTCTCCTTTATTTCCACATCATTCAGCTATAGGGTAGATTGAAAAGTGAGAATGAGAAGAGGAATGGTCATCACATGTGGCCAACTGCGGTATTAAACAGTTTCTTTAGCCGTGACAGCGACGTCGGTATTGTTTTCACCTTGTGTGTGTGTGTCATTATGGCAAAATGTGTCTGTTTAACCAGGTAAAAGTCTCATTGAGATTAAAATCTCTTTTTCAAGAGTGACCTGGCCAAAAGGGCGGTGGTCCAAGCAAGGGCGCCGGAAGTAGGAGGGTAAGAAGTAGGGAAGGGGTATTGGCCCCCCCACTTTACGCCCCTGGCCCGATTTGGCACCGCGGCTGGTGTGATCCTTTCGCAAGACGGTCTCTATAGGTGTTGTATTGCTTCACCTGCTGTCAGAAAGTAGATCTTACCTTCATTTTGTTCTTGAAGGTGCAGGTGTCACTGTTCATACTGGTGTCTCTTTTCAGTTTACACAGTACAATACATTCCCTGAAGAGGAAGACTTGTCTCTGATGCCCTCTAGAGGCCGTCTTCATTTCTGGAGTTTCCTCCCACACTGTGAAGACTCCCTGAAGGGAACACGGCAAGTGTGGATCATACAGTCTTTTTTATCAGAGTACACATTTAAGGCTGATAACCACTACATTTTTTTAGAGAGATATACTATTTAGGCAGTATTGTGGAACAAAGTTATTAGTTGAATTGGTGCTGAAACTTGGTAAAAGACTGTCTTACACACTGTTATAAAAACATAATATTAATTTTTTTCTGGGAGCTTGAAACTCATTCTCTCACTCAAGTTCTGACAAAAACTGTCATTTTCGTAGTTGCACTATTTCTTTTACTTCAGGTTAATGGTGTTCAGGTTTTTATGTTCACACTGGACCTAGAGCTTGACCTGGATATGAAAACATGTCAGTAGTTACCTGTCTCACAGGCTCGCCGAGGGCGATTAGAGGAGCTGGGTAGTTCTCGATGAGGGACACCTGGTGCAGGTTGTCAGACCTCCAGGAGAGACAGGACACCATGGAGAAGGTGTCCTCCAAAAGACAGCAGCTCTGGCCACTTTTGGCTTTGTTCTTGATCAGCTCCTGACAGTGAAAAAAGCTGACATTCAGCTGACACACTTTCAAGGAGAGACTACAATTTGTGCAACAGCAGAAGTTCCAAGATAAGGAAACAAAGCAATAATATACTATTTAGCCTATGAATAATATCTTTCAGGCATTACCACTGTCTGACATTAATGATCAAGATTTCACAGACTCACACATTTGTAAATAATAAAACTTTATGCTGACCTTCAGTAAAGCCTGGTAGGTTTGAATCCTCTCCACTGGTCGCTGGAGGAAGGTCAGGACATCCATAACAGGAGCCTCAACGTTACCAGACTCTGGTAACTCCTGAAGTGTATAATGAGCGAGATATTAAAGAAATAAAGAACATTAGATCAGTGTAATAATGTTGCTATTCAGCACCTTAATTTCCACGACGTTCATTATGTTTAAATGCAAACAGATTTTGTGAATACTTTGAAATACTGTTGGACAGCCTTGTCGGTGACGCAGGCCTCTGCTTGAGCTTGTCCCACCATGTATTGAAGATACTTCTCAAAGTCCTCAGTGTGCTTGATCAGATGCATGGCCACGTCGTCGTCTGTGGCGCACTCTCTCAGCCCGGGAAGGATGGACCTGAGAGGACATAAAATAATGTCAACATCATGTTTGACAGTAGAAAAGGACACAGTGCAAAGGGACACTGGAAAACATCATACAGCTGGCCACACAAATCTCCATATGAGACATACAATGTTTGTATTATTTAATTGCATGTTGTATAAACACATTGAAATGAGCATTATTTATACAGTACAATACAGTATAAGTATAATGTATTTTCTTGAGCCTGTACTACCTCTCATGCAGAAACACAATGTCCTTGATATTCCTGAAGATGATCTCTTTCTGGTTGAGGATGTTGATGGGGACGTGGCAGCTAGAGTCCAAATAATTTAGCTGGTGAGAGGTGAACATCTTCATCTCCTTTACAAACTCCTCCTCTCCATCGATCAGGCCTTGGATCAGTTGGCTAAAGATAAAGGAAAGATAATGCAGATTAGATGTGATATTGTTTTTTACTGTTTTACATTTGATTTGTTATTTGAACAAAAAAGTTCTCCATCATCACAAAAGCTGAGTTATCAAGGTGCTGCAAGGAGTAAGTGCAAGAATAACCAAATAATGTAAATAATAATACGATTTTACAATAAATATAAGTACAAATACATGCATTCAATAAAAATAGTGCCCTGTGACGTTCCTCACAATTTTTTTAACCTTGTAGTATTATAACTGAAGAATGACAGACCTCAGAGCTCTCCTGTACTCTTCTCCTGTAGACCCAATTCCATCGAGATCCTCTTGAGGTGCTCTCAACTGCGGGAAGGTCTCCTGTTCAAAAGACTATTATTGTTAAAAGCCTTTTCATTTCTCATTACTTGATGAAATGAATGTCTCGACTGACAACACACCATTGCAAATCTGACGCCCAATGTGAGGTCACATTTTATTTTATTTATTTTTTAATTTTAATTTTAATTTTGTAATTTTTTAAATTTTTTAATTTATATATTTTTTTAATTTATATATTTTTTTAATTTTATTTTTTAATTTTATTTAATTTAATTAAATTTTTATTTATTTATTTTTTTTCCTGCTAATCAACTGCTCCATATTCCAGTCCAGTAGGTGGCGGTAATGCGCCTCTTTGCCTCTAAATTGGTTGCTAAGCGCCAATAAACACCACAGAAGAAGATATTACCATGGTTACCGGATGTTACCTGTTGCCTGTCTCATCATTTTTTCTGTTCTTTTCAGGTTAGTAACCAGTAAAAACACACATAAATGGTCAAATAATTTCAGTACAATGAATATATAAATGCCTTCTTGTGTTTTACACAGAATATATAACAACTTTTACGCTATATTTGGAGTATTATAGAGTAAAGTGGTAGGAATGCTAACAGCTAAAGCTAATCAAGCTAACGTTAGCTAGCTAGCTTCAATCACTGGCTGTTGTGTGTATCTTATCTTAGTTATGTCAATTGAAATGAAATCCAAATTGACCTGCCAATAATGGTTTCTCTCATAGAAATTCATCTACTTGGTTGAGTAGTTGAATCAGTAGTCCAAAGTTTCCTTCCCTGAAAGACCAGATAAGCAGGAATATGACAAAGCTCCATACCCAACACCAGGTGCTAGAACTGGAACTGTGGACTCTCAAGCCGCAAAAACCATAAAGTAAAGACTCAGCGGACAGCCGGAAAGTAAGAAAAAACTTATTGTAGGATGTTAAAGCTGTAAAAATTAGATCAAGCATACCAGAAAACATAAAACTCTACATAACACATTCAAATTGACCAAGTACATGCATTTCCTTAAGAAAAACATTCTCCGCGAGTAAATTTGACAACCATCTTGAAAAATGGCCGCCATATTGCAGTTAAAAATTGTTACAACTATCAAAATTAGATCCAGCATGCCAGAAAACATATAATTTGACACCAAGATCACTCAAATCGACCAAGTAGATGAATTTCTATGAGATACATCTTTATCAGCAGGTCAATTTGGCGGCCATCTTGAAAAATGGCCGCTATCCTGGTTTTTCAAGTGGCCAATCGTTTATATTTACTCGGCAATCATCATGCCAAATTTGGTGCTTGTATCACTATTTGCACGATTTGATTGAAAAATGGATGTTATCCGCTCCACTACAAGGAGATTTCCCATTCTGCTAATTTGTTAGCATTAAATGTGGATTAGTGTCCTATCAGCCAGTCTATCTGGAATCTTATTTGCAACTACAGTAGTAGTGCAGTTATTAAAGTTACGTTAAGCAGCAGACCAAGGGAGTTTGGAGAAAAATGTATTGTATTTTAATTTAAATTTACAAAACACTTGAGGATTGGGATAATTATTTTTTGTTATTTGGGAAACTGAAAGTTATGTTGTGATTATGCAACCTGGTAATGGGTTTACGACGAGGTATGTGAAATGGAGAATACAGGTTAAAGTACATAAATGTGTGTAAATAAAGCCTGGCAAAAGGTGAGAAGGAAGCGCACTACCTGTTGCTTGTTCCCAAAATTGTCTTGTTATTTTCAGAAAAAAATGTGACTACAGGCCTCACGGTGCCTGTTACACAAACTTACAGTATATGATTAATTTTTCGGACTATAACATGTTAATGCAGTATTAGAGTTGACCCTACCTTCCTCTTCTTCTCCAGGTAGGCTGGACACACCCATCCCTGTCGAGCAGGGTTGGTTTTGGTGGGTTTGGTCCTCACCAGCCACCTGTCAGGATGAACAGAGTCCAGGACCTCGACAAACTGGCCCTCCTTCAGAACAAAGCTGTCCTTTGTTCCGCTGTTTGGACTGCAATCAGCTCGAGCCACGTACATTTCAAATATCTGAGGTGAGAAAAGCAAATTTACTTCACGTAATTTGAGGCTTAAACAATCAAATGGGCAATGTTACTGTTTCTGTAAAGTTCATAAATACATTGCAGACATCCAAAATATATCAAAAGATGAAAACATACCTCTTGTCTATCCTCTTCCCCTTCTGACTCTGATCCAGAGATGGTGCCAGTTAAGGGTGTGTGAGCGCGGTGGTGCTTAGGAGATGGTGTCCTCATTTTACCTTCATGAGCCCCTACAAATTAGAGAGGAAGACAGTTATGATATTCCTGACAAGTGATACAAAATTAAAAACAGCAATGAAAGAAATCAACATTGCTGACCTTTGACCGTCAGTAGTTTCTTAGGAGGTTGTGGAGGAGCCACCTGTTCTTTATCATCTTTTGGAGGCATTTGGTCTGCTGCTTTTGTCACTTCCCTGTAACAGTATTCATAAATATTTTGTGTATCTTTATGAGCACAATATAAAAGATAAGCAATAAAAGTCAGATAACAAAACTAATCTTCTCTCTGCCCTCTGACCTTGGTATAACTGGGCCAGTCTCAACAGGTTCCATCACATCGGGAGCTGTGTCATAATCCGAGGGACTGGACACTGTTGGAAGCAGAAAATTATATGTCCTATACTCTAAGTATACGGCCAAGTAAATCCATATTTGTTGTGATTACGGTTGGAGAATGAATGTAACTCACTGGAGCTGGCAATGAGTGAAGAGCCTCTCCTCTCTTGTAGGCTCATCTGGGTGTCCTGCTCCGTCAGGGTGTAGGCCTCCCACAGAGAGACATTCTCATTTTCTACGTAGTTCGCATCATCCATAGCAGATGTGGGTATCTGGGTTTGAGTCTGAGGCAGATCCTGAGTCTGTGTTTCGGCCTCAGGCTGTGGCGAGGCGAGTTGCAGAGGAGTTATGGCTGCAAGCGGTGGGTGTATAGGCTTCTGGACTGTCGGAGCGGGCTTCTGAGGCTGTACTACTGTTACGTTTCCATTGTAGGAGATCATACCAAACTTATTCACCACCTCACATGTATAGATTCCACTGTCAATGGGGGTCAGGTTTTTGATCACCAGCGTGCACACACCATTCTCTGTAGTCTCACTACGGCATCGATGGTCATTAATGATCTGTTGGCCGTTTCTCAGCCAGCGCGCTGTGCTGGGTTTCCCTTCTACAATACACACTAGAGTGACTGTACCATGGAGATCCGCACTCTGGTTCTTAAACACCTCTTTAAAGACAGGTCGCATGTCTTTGCGGGTTTTGTAGCCTTTGAAGGCGGCCTGGATCTTGACTGCAGCCTCTTGCATTTGTGGTTCATCCTCAACGCTGATGTCAATCTCCAGTATAGCTTCGTTTGGCGGTTGTGCCTTCTGGGGTACATTAACTGGAGGAAGAGTAGCGGGTTGGGTTGACCCCTCAACAAAAGAGCCAGGAGGCTGGACATCGTTGTGGTTCGCTGGTAGCTCAGTCAAAGCCTCTGAGAAAGTTTCATCTTCAGAAATGTAGAGAAGAGGAATGTCTTCTGTCATCTTTGTTGTTTGTTGTTCTTCCTCCCTTCTTATTGGCTCAACCACCAGTTTCACTTCCTGGTCAAGTTCAGGTTCTTTTCTCATGGGTTTTACTGGTTGTTTGATCGGCTGTTTGGTGTTTGCGTCGTTCTCAACAGCTTTCACAGGTTGCTTAATATTCTCAACGATCTCTGTGTCTGTTGGTATTGATGGTTTCCTCTCGAAACTTGGTTTCTCTTCGACCTCTTTTTTCAAAGACACTACTGACTGTCTGATTGGCTGATCATCCGTTGTTTTCACCACAACTCTTGTCATCGGTTGATCATCTTGATCCGTCTCTGTGTCCCTTGATGACTGCCTTTCCATTCCCCCCTTTGCTTTGCTTCTTATCCTCACAGGTGGTTTTGGAGGGACAAATTCAGCCTCTTTTTCTAAAGTCTTTGCTGGTTGTTCTGCTGGCTGTTTGTCCAGCTGATTTACAGATGGTACTAGTTTCAGTGGCTTTTTCTCTCTCTCTGCCTCTGTGGACACTTGTTGTTTCACATGGTCTTCTTGAGAATCATTAACAGTAGGCTTCACTGATTGGACAATGATCTCCTCAGTTTCCTTTGCAACATATTTAAGTGGTTCTTTTCCCCCTGCTACCTTTCCTTTAGACCTTACTGGTGGTTTAAACGGTTCCTCTTCCTCTATTCTGCCCTCCTTTACTGGTTTCTCGTCATTCTCAATAAATCTTTCTAATGGTTTCACAGGCTGTTGTTCATCCTCACTGTTCTGCCACAGAACTTTTCCTGGATGACTTTCCTTCCTCTCATCTTCACCTGTTTCCTCTGAAGGCTTTCCTGCTTGTTTTGAGCTCTGTTCAACTTCCTTTTTCTTTTTTTCAAACACTCCTGGAACCCCGTCTAACTGACTTGCGTTATGTTCAACCTTGACTAATTTCTCTGAATTCCTTCCTGGTTGTCTCTTCGCCATGAAAGCGTCTTTCTCTGTTTCCAAAGGCCTTGCTGGCTCTTCCACCTCCCTGTCAACCCCATCATCCTTCTCCAGTAGTCTCATTGTCTTGTCAATTTTCTTGTACACCTCACTGTCTTTCTCCTTGTGCCTCTCCAGTTGTGTTACGTTCTGTGCAGCATCAACATCTTTCTCCATAGATCTTGCAGGTTGGATCACCTGTTTTAGGTCAAACATTGGCTCCACATCTTTTTCTAAACTTGTAATAGATGCTTTCCTATGAGCTCTCTTTTTGGGCTCTTGGGGAACAGGTTTGGCTCCTTCAACTTTCTTGTACACTTCACTGCCTTTCTCCTTGTGCCTCTCCAGTTGTGTTTCATTCTGTGC